>APFE030527128.1:0-30445 GCA_000404065.3 Pinus taeda
GCGTTGGCCAAAAATCATGACTAATTTTGTGTGGCGCGGGCTTTGTTTTGTGACAGCGCGTCTGTGGGCGCACCCTCTTTGTAGGAACTGAGCCATTGGCGCGGGTTATACACTGTGGACCCGCGCTAATGAAAAAAGGGCATTTTCCAAGGTTAATCTTCAAAGGGTGTCTTCAGGGATATTGAAGTTCATACTTAGGAGACCTCAATGCAAGTTTTTTCAAGTTGTGTCACTGGTCACAGGTCTGTAAATGTGTCCTCCAATGTGTGACAGCGGGGGGGTAACAAGGACGGTGACCAACGGTGACAAATTACTGCGTAACAAGGGGTTCCAATTCACCATTAAAATATATATGAATCAAATGCTCAAACTTTTGTTTCAAGAAATCCTAATACGTGTCTTTTTTGGGAAATTCATAACAAAGGTGAAGGAATCGATCAGAGAAATCCTCAAATGATTCATTAGGTTTCATTCTTAGTTGATTAATTCTTTTAAGAACATCCCGTTAATCATACCTATCAAATACTAAATGAAGCTCCTTGATGAGGTGTTCAATAGAATGAATGGAAGCGGGTGGTAGTGTATCACACCATCAGCTAACTTGACCTTCAAATGTGAGGCAGAAAAGAATATAAGCCACATCTTGATAGTTAATTTCATAGTATTCACAAAACTTAAGAAAAATAGACACATTATCAGTAATGGATGTATCACCCTCGCGATCAAACTTAAATTGTGACAAGTCATTAAATTCTTCTACGAAGATGAAATTTTACAAGGCGATAGTTTTGAGAAACATTTCGAGATTATGATTTGGGGATGAGCCATTTGAGATAAGACATTAAAAAAAAACTCAATGGTCACAACTTTTCATCTGGCTCTCCTTCTAGTTCCATTTGTTGACAGTGCTCAAAACACATCAACCAAGAGGGTCTCCTCAATGAAAAGTCCCAATTAGACTTCGCACTGTTTGGTGTAGGAGCCCTTCCGGAAATAATGCCCGACTGCCATATATTCTTAGAGATGTGCCTTGGCTACAATGTTCAACATGAGAGAGTAATGCACAGGTACTTTCGAATTAGCAAGTGAGTATGCCTTGTGGAATGTTCAACTGTAGAATGTACCGGGGCTATTTTACCAAAAGGGGAGAAAAAAGTCAGCCTTTTAAAGACAAGTAATAGTGTTAATCTAGAAAAGATACATGAGAATGTACATATGGATGAATCATTGGTAAACTAGAGAAATATTTAACATATAAGAAACAATTGTTAAAACACATACAACACACTTTCAACAAGATAAGTACCAAACCCACTGAAACAGTTAAATTTCCTTAATACAGATGAAAACAACATACATCACAAACATTCAAAGAATACTCTTACAATATTTACGACATACACATGAAAGTGTGTTGTCTCAACAAGCTTGTGAATTATAGGAGCAATAAGGGTGTATATATAACAAATGGGGTGATCATTTACCTCCCTTGTGACTCTTGGGCTACCCTCATGATTGTTTGAATTTTCTATGAACTTTCAATTCCTACATGACTTTTCAAATTCTATACATGTCTCCTGGACTTCCACTTTACAAGACATTTCTCCAATATTGAATTTACATCATCCATAAATGATGTGACAAATGATGACTAATGACAGGACATAATGTGACACTGATGACATGGATTGCATGATGATGTGGAAGTATCAAGTCATTCTTTGTTGTTACTTTCTGCTAAAATTGGCAACTAGGGCCAAACTCCATGTGGGTCATATTATTCATGGTTGGTAATATTTTTATTATATTCCTCACGTCAAGAGGTGTAGGATTGATCTAAAGATCATCCAATTCTGATAAGCATTTATGGAGATATGAATTTATTGATTATGGAGTAATTATCAAGCCGACCAACAACTCTTGTAGGCTTAGAAGCCCAACAGTCGCATCTATTCAATCATCAACAGTTGTGTATAAATACAGGAGGTATTTTCCTCATTTGGAGACACTCATCTCATCACATCTCTCTCTCTCTCCTACACAAAAAAGAGGCTCTTCTCCTACTGTACAGAAAGAGACTCTTCTCTCACATGTGTGGAAGGAAGGACGCAGATTTAGGGCTGCAACTACAGATCAGAAGTTTGACCAGCATTGACCATCTTTCTCTCTCTCTGAACTGCGTTGTGGGTGGATCTAACTCTCCTCTAAAGGCCACATTTTTTGCTGGTGGAATCAAGCCGATCGGACGGTCGGTTTGCAAGATATTGTCTGCCCTAGTTTGGTTGATCTAGGGTTTGTTGTTGCTGATGTAAATTAGATTTATGTACTATTTCTCTCTGCTTAATTATTGAAGATAAAGGAAGATTTAATCAAAGGGTCTCCCCACATTGGGGTTTGTCCTTGGCTAGCCGCCACATCTTGTGTCTCTTGTCTTGGCTTGTTTTTTGTCAATCGTTTAATGTTCTATTTGCAGTTTACTTTATGTACATGTGATTGCTAATCTGTGGATAATAATAAGAAAGATAAGTAAACTGCTATAAGCATAGAACATACCATAACTTAACATGGTATCAGAGCTGAGGTGAAGACAAAGCCCGAGCAAGAGCAAGAGAAATCACCGAAGAGAAGATTGGCAAGGTTATCCTAAAAGAACTATGGGGTCCTCAACACTCTTCCCTGCCGAAGACAAGCTCTGTGAGAAAGCTAACTATCACGGATGGAAGATGTCTCTCAATATAACCTTAGAAGATCAAGGAGTGTTGGACCATGTGAGAGGAAATATTGTTGAGCCTCCATCAAATTCACCTGCTGTTGCCAGGAACAAATGGAAAACTGGCGAATTCAAAACAAAGAAGGTCATCCAGGACTCTGTCGACAAATGCTTGGTGGCCTACATCTCCGACCTGAACACCTCCAAGGAAATCTACGATAGATTGGTGAGTTTATTTAAAGTTAATGATGAAAATCAAGTTTTGTTTCTTAGAAATAAGCTAAAGGAAATTAAGAAGCGCAAAGATGAGAGTATGCAAGCATACTTCTTAAGAATCACCGAGATCAAGAATGATATCCTATCTATTGGGGAGACTATTACTCACAGGGAAATGGCACTCACAACTCTTGGAGGATTACCATCCGAATGGTACGTGTTCAGGAATACTCTTCTGAACAATAATGTAATTCCTGGTTTTGAGGAATTAATGGCCGTTAGATGCATTCAAGAAGAAACAAGGGTAGAAGAGTAAGAAATGTTATTGCCTAAAGGTCCTCCTGCTGCCTTTTCTTCTCATGCTAAGAAAAGTAATAATTTCGGGACTAAATAAAAAAGAAAGGCTGGACCTAAGGGTGGAAGAAAAGGATGATGTTACATTTGCGATAAAGCAGGTCACTATGCAAGGGAGTGCCCTAATAGAAGGGACTCATGCCGAGATGATGATCCAAAGCCCTCTCATGGCTATCAAAGGAATGACAAATCTAATAGCAGAGGTAAAAGGAGTGTTGGAAGTCAAGGAAGAGGACAATCATTCAAGAAGGCTAGAAATTCCAGGTATGAATCTAACATTTTTGACAATAAGTAGGATGAATATTATCTACCAGCTGCTCTATCTACCTATGCTCCTTCAAACTCAATAGGAATTTGGCTCATTGATAGTGGTAACTCAAGGCACTTCACTGGTTACAAAGAAGTTCTCCATAATCTAGTAGAGAAAGAAACTAACCTGGAAACTTTCCTTGGAGATAATATGAAATATCCCGTGAAAGGTGTAGGAAATGTCTCTCTTAAATTGAATCAAGGTAATATGATCCACTTACAGGATGTATTATATGTACCTGACCTCAAAAAGAACCTAGTTTCCATCTTGGCAATGGAAGACAAAGGCTACAAGGTGGATTTCATCAATGACAAGGTACGTGCATGGAAAAACAATATTAAATATGCCTTCACTCTTGGGTTTCGAGTTGATTCATTATATCAGGTTGAAGGAAGTCTGCTAGCTGTCATGCTTTATGACACATCTCAAGCCTTGATCGAGAATCAAACCGAAACTAAGATCGTGATCTTAAGGACTGATAATGGAATTGAATATGAAACTAACGAGTTTCATGAATTTTGTAAAGAGGCTGGCATTAAGAGGGAGACTACTACACCATATACTCCTGAGCAAAATGGTGTGGTGGAAAGGAAGAACCATATGATTGTGCAGGTTGTCCGTGTCAAGCTCCATGATCAAAGACCTCCGAAGTTTCTTTGGGCTGAAGTTGCAAGCACCGCCGTATATGTACAAAACCGATGCCCTCATCAAGCATTGGGTTCCAAGACTCCTGAAGAAATGTTCACCAGTAAAAAAATTGACATATCTCATTTTAGAATTTTTGGAAGCCCTGTATATTTTCATGTCGCAGAAGAGAAAAGGAATAAATTGGGTGCATCTGGAAAGAAAGGAATCTTCATGGGCTATGGTGAAAATACTAAGGGCTATAGAATCTATGTAGCCGATCAAAGGGAAGTCATGATTAGTCATGATGTCACCTTTGACAAAGATATGGCTCTCAGCAAGTTGAACAATCTTCCTACAGTGAGGAGCTCTCAAGAAGCTGAGACCATGGAACCGAAAGAAAAAGAGTATGATGACATATTTGCACCTGTTGCCAGATATACCACCATCCACTCGATCATAGCCCTTGCGGCTTCACAAGGATGGAAACTAAATCAGATGGATGTTAATACTGTGTTCTTGCATGGTTTGATCAAAGAAGAGGTCTACATGGAGCAACCCGAAGGATTTGAGATTTATGATCGAAAATATCATGTGTGCAGGTTGAAGAAGGCCCTCTATGGGCTGAAGCAAGCACCCCGAGCATCGTATGAGAGGATCGATATCTACTTAATGAAGTTGGGATTCACTAGGAGTGAAGCCGACCCTAACCTCTACTTTAAGGTTGAAGATGACAAACCCCTCGTACTGGTGTTGTATGTGGATGACCTCTTCCTAACAGGTGCAGACCCTCTCATTCACAAATGTAAGAGGGAGTTGGCTTTTGAATTTGAAATGAAGGACCTAGGAGTGATGCACTATTTCCTAGGACTTGAAGTCTGGCAGAAGCCTGTTAGAGTCGGTCTTGTCAGTCCTCCATTAGAGATCAAAACTCTTTCTGCATTTCATTTTTATGAGTCTCGCTCCATTCGCTCAGCTGCATTCCACTAGGGGCATGCCATAATCTGACGGAAGGGTCTTGTCAGTGATTTCCCCTCATGCCTTATCATGCTGGTTTAGGTTTGTTTTTCAAATCATTTTAAAGGTCATTTACAGTCTGTTCTAATATCTTGGTCAAGCAAAGAGTTAGTAAGTCTAGGGTTTGCAAATTGTTGTTCTCAAAGTGCTTCAATAATACGTGCAGGCCAAAGGAAGGATCAATAATTCACTCAAATGATGTTTCTGAGCAAGAAAAGATGAATTTTGGAAAACTGAGAGAGGTTTTTGTCCACAATAGGCCAAGGAAGAAAAACCTCCTTCACTTTTTACACAGGTGTCATGGTTTAGAGAAATGTCAAAAATAAAACTGCCTCGGGAGAATTGATGCACCTCTAAAGTTACCTTGGGAAAATCAAGTTTTCTCCTAGCTTGGCTAGCCAAATGACTTGATTGATGAGTAAAATTACAACTAGACACAAATAGCTTTCCAATGAGCTATCATGAGCTCAATTTGGAGTTGAGGAACACCTTCAAAAGTTGACTGTAACAGCACTTTGCCTTGAGGCAGCCTCATTGGGCACATTTTTGACCAGTCTTGGGAGCTCCAAATCAAGCATTGTTTGCATTTTTGGATTTAGCATGAAAAATCATGACTGCTGGTGCATGGCCAAGAAATTTGGAGCATTTTTGGGGCATTTTTGGTCATTTGACAACTTTTGGGCACAAAACAGGGTTTTTCTCCCTTAGGATTGGGAGCTCCAAATCAAGGATGGTTTGCATTTTTGAATTCAACATGAAAAATCATGACTATTGGTACATGGCCAAGAAGTTTGGGCAAGTTTTGAGTCCCCAGGAGGTCAAAAAAACTCAAAAAATGACCTCTCTACCCCTATTTTGACACACAGGAAGCAGTCATGGGAGAGTGAAGTTTTAGAGGGGCAAATGAGCACCAAATTCAAAAATTCCACTTGGGTTGGAAAGTAGATAGGTAGGGATTTCCAAAAAGAACACTTGGGCATAGTATGGACTTCAGCAGGTACCTCAAAATCGCCTCCAAAGTGGCGTGGTGCATATAGATTTGGGTGCGGCGCATATAGACCAAAAGGCCAAAATCACTTCTGCTCCGCGACATTTCGATTCACGACTTTCCCCAAGTGGGCCCGCTCATTTACACTACATATTTTTCAGCACGTAAGGCAAAGTTTAAAGTATTTTCACTAAAGGTTGGCTTCTATCCAAGTGGCAAAGGAAGGCAAGCAGTCACCCAAGCCATTTGTCATTTTTGTAGCGCTGCACCTGTAACTAATGGTTGGCTTTCCATTTCATGTTTGTAACTCCCCAACTCTTGCTCGTTCTATTTCCCAATGGCATAGTCTATTTATTGTATGCAAACCATTTGCAAATGGTTGGTTGTAATTTCTGGGAGACAGTGGGAGAGAAACTCAGTTCTTCATTGTATATTTTGACAAAGAATTAATGAAACGCAGTGGCTCTGGTTCATGAGATTCATGTGGTGTGAGTGTAGCAAATGTGTTCTCTTTATGTTTCATATGTATTTTTTTATGTTTCATAGTTCATTCATATTCATTTCCAGTGAAATTTTCTAAGTAAGATAAGGTAGCATTCATGTTTATTGCTCTGCCTGTGGGAAAGTTTTCACGTTCTGTGCTCTTCTTCTGTTGAAAAGGATTCATGTATTTATGCCCTTTTCACCCTCCTAAACAATCTTTCCATTTTGCATTATTTCAAATTTAATTGCTAGACTTTCCGCCTGTCTTGCCTCATGAAATAATCTATGCCTTTGTGTTAAATTCTCTGCTCATACTGTTCGTTGGTCCCATACATCCCAGAAACTCATTCATTTGTCAAAATTTGCCTCTTGTATCCATATTTATTTACCTAGCCTAAAATCAATATTCATTGTAAGTCATCTCAGACCATATTGTTTATTTATTCACTGAGTGTGACACAGAGAGAGCCCTCTCCTGTTCTGGTAGGGCTAGCTACTAGACTGAGCGTGGTTTGTGGTTACCCTGAATTTTGCCTTCCTTAAGCCTAAGGTAGATTTAGGCGCTAACATAGTGGCGACTCTGCTGGGGACAAAATGGTTTTCTTGTAGATTGTCTTGCCCCAGGACATATCTCAATTTCAAATCTGATGGTTGATGGTGGACAACGATCACACAAAAGATGGCCGAAATCATTCACCTGGTGACTCCATTCACTGAAGAACTCAGTAAATCGGTGCTTCATGGTGACTCCACTGGAGGACTAACTCTTTCTCTGCGAAAATTGAAGGATCTTACACAAAGCTCGGGTATCCAAAGTGGAATGGTATTCAGGACCTACTCTGTTGTCTTGTGAATTACTTCTTTGTTGTTCTTGAAGTTGTCCAGAATGTTGTTTAGAACTTGTTGTATGATAAAGGTGATCAAAATCTTCAATCGACCCGTTCAAAAAGTGTAAATACTAAGTTTCCCTTTGATCCTAGCCTCCTTACTTTTCCTACATCTTATGATGATTCTCTGCAAAGTGATGAGCCTAAAGAAAACAAGACTGATGCCATAGCTCTTGTACATATTCCTATAGCTGTTATAATCCCAGATAGGTATAAACCTCTTGTTTAACCTTCTGTTCTTCATGCTTTCCCTAAAAACTATGATCTATACTTGCCAAGATTTGACAGTGAATGTAAGAATGTCAATGCTGAGCAACATGTGCAGAATGTTGAGACTTTTCTAGACCTTTTTGAAATTGATGAAGAAGATGTCAGTATAAGGCTTTTTGCTCTTCCTTTGCAAGGCAAAGTCAAGAGTTGGTCCAAATCCTTGCCTGATGCGAGCATCATAGATTTACAGCAGTTCGTCAAAGTTTTTCTTGATAGGTGGAGGATCGGACAGAACCTTTTCCTTATCGTAGAAGAGTATAATCAGCTGAAAAGATTGCCAGGGGAGATAATACAACAGTTTTCAGCTAGATTTAATCAAGTTTATTATTCAATGCCGGTTGATATAAGACCCCCTCCTAGATCTGCTCTCTTGCACTACTCAGGTGTCTTCGATCTGGAAATGGAGTTTCAGCTGATAGAAAAGAATGTCGCAACATTGAAGAGATGCAAAACAATGCAGTAAATGTAGAGGCTCATTTGTTGATCAGAAGGGCAAGGTTGAAAGAAGAAGAGATGAAAAATGTGGATCCAGAGAAAACTACACCTTCAGAGGAAAATCTTGACATTTTGGTGAGTTCAGTAGAAGATATGGTGAGAAAAATGACTGCAAAAGATGAAAATGGCGTTCATGAACAAGTGGCTGATCCAAAACATTTTGTTTCTTATCTCAATAGTCATAAGGATTGTTTTGTAGATAATCTTGGAGAAGAAAGACCTGTTGATATTACATGTATGCTTGATGACGTGTTTTATACTGACGATTTGCCTCAGTTTGATCAGTATGATGATGATGACTATGCTCTCCAAACAGAAGCTAATCTTGCAGACAAATCAGCAGCTAGTTTGTGGGATGAGGAAGTTCGCTTACAACAGCTCGAGTACAGTGATCAACCAATGCATATCAGCTATGGAACGGTGAGGAAAGTGCAGCAGATTTTGAAGTAAGTGAAGGATCTTTGCCTTTTTGCTTTGATTCATGTCAGTTCATCAGAGATAATTTCCATGCAATCAGACATCAGCGATCGACAAATCTTGATTTCGATCCTCTTGAGGGCGATGAAAACTTTGTTCCAGACTTCTTATATTCAGAGTTGCAGCCCCCAAATTCCATTAATAGTCAGGTTGCACATGAAGACATAGAAGCTGGCTTATATGATCAAACGATACAAGAAGATTCCTTACCTCTCTGTTTTGAATCATTTCAGTTTTTGCAGGGTGAATTGCATAGTAAATCTTCAAATGAAAAGCTTGTAGGAAATCAACAATCTCTCAGTTTTAATGTTGAGGGTGAGACAGATGGCGAAATTTTTTAGCAGGTCGTTAATAAGAAATCTTCCCCTGAAATGATTGATGAAATCATTTTGGATACAGAACCAGATTTGCAGCCACCAAAAACAATTCAAGTTCAGATTACAGATGAAGGTGAGGCAGCTGAAATACATGATTTAATGATGCAAGAGGATTCTGTACCCTTGTGTTACGAAGCATTTCAATTTATAAGGCAGAATCTTCATAATATCTCTAAAGAAAAGGATGAATGGCCAATAGGATGTCATACAGTTTCAATAGATACATCGCAGCAGTCTCCTCAAGTTTTTGATGATCCTTTTTCTCATGTGTTAGATTTTGTTTATTGTAAAAATTATTCTTCACCAGCTAACCATGCGACAAAAGAGAATGTTGATAATCATCTGTTTCAAGGGTCACCTTCATTGTCTTGTTTAACCGATTGTTCATTTCATAGCCCATAACAAAGTTTGCAGTCATATGAGGAGATTGATAAAGGAGGCTTTGGTTCTGTTTGGAATCAACAACAGAGTTTGGTTCTTCACGAAATTCGGGATCCTTTTGACCGCGTACTGCAATCATCAGAGAAAGACAGTGCAGATGTGAGGAAAAGTTTAATATCCAGCTATGAAGATTACTTGGACCAGAGCAGTAATGCATTAATGGAAATCAATGGCGATGCTTATGAAGATCCTTTGGCAATATTATTGAATTCATCCAGCCAATTCATGCTTTGCAAGTTTGTCAGTAGTGAACTTGATTCCAAGTTTCCATGGGAGTTGTCTTTCGATTCTTCCCTTTTCCTACGCATCAGAAAGCATTTGGGAAGAAATCAAATATCTGCCATAATTCTTACCTGGTTGCATTGGTTGTTCCATCTCACTTGACCAAGTGGTGGAAAGAGTAATTAGGGTAGGTTTGCTGAATAAACTCAAATATGAGCATCGTTCCAGTTTGTTAGTTAGGATTTAGCCATGTCTGGCTTTATTATGGTTTTTAGTTTGAGTCTTCAGTCAGAGTCTGCCTGCATAATGTCAGTTTCCGTGTTTTGACTCCATAGCCCAATGGACGAAGGCACTGTCTGCTCTCCCAAAGATCTGCAGTTCTTGGCACCTCCAAGGAGCTGGAGCTACCATCCCTATTGGAGCCAATGTTAGAGTCAGTCTTGTTAGTCCTCCGTCAGAGATCAAAACTCTTTCTGCATTTCATTTTTAGGATTCTCGCTCCATTCACTCAGCTGCATTCCACTAGGGGCATGCCATAATCTGACGAAAGGGTCTTGTCAATCATTTCCCCTCATGCACTATCCTGCTGGTTTAGGTCTGTTTGTCAAATCATTTTAAAGTTCATTTACAGTTCTATTCTAATCTCTTGGTCAAGCAAAGAGTTAATAGGTCTAGGGTTTGCAAATTGTTGTTCTCAAAGTGCTTCAATAATACGTGCAGGTCAGAGGAAGGTTCAATAATTCACTAAAATGATGTTTCCGAGCAAGAAAAGATGAATTTTGGAAAACTGAGAGAGGTTTTTGTCCAAAATAGGCCAAGGAAGAAAAATATCCTTCACTTTTTACACAGGTGTCATGGTTTTAGAGAAATTTCAAAAATACAATTGCCTCAGGAGAATTGATGCACCTCTAAAGTGACCTTGGGAAAATCAAGTTTTCTCCTAGCTTGGTTAGCCAAATGACTTGCTTGATGAGTAAAATGACAACTAGACACAAATAGCTTTCCAATGAGCTATCATGAGCTCAATTTGGAGTTGAGGAACACCTTCAAAAGTTGACTGTAACAACACTCTGCCTTGAGGAAGCCTCATTGGGCACATTTTTTACCAGTCTTGGGAGCTCCAAATCAAGAATGGTTTGCATTTTTGGATTCCACATGAAAAATCATGACTGCTAGTGCATGGCCAAGAAATTTGGAGCATTTTTGGGGCATTTTTGGTCATTTGACAACTTTTGGGCACAAAACGGGGTTTTTCTCCCTATGCGCCGCGCCAGTAGAATTGGGAGCTCCAAATCAAGGATGGTTTGCATTTTTGGATTTAGAATGAAAAATCATGACTTTTGATAGATGGCCAAGAAGTTTGGGCAAGTTTTGAGTCCCCAGGAGGTCAAAAACACTCAAAAAATGACCTCTCTGCCCCTATTTTGACACACAGGAAGAAGTCTTGGGAGAACAAAGTTTTGGAGGGGAAAATGAGCACCAAATTCAGAAATTCCACTTGTGTTGGAAAGTAGACAAGTAGGGATTTCCAACAAGCACACTTGGGCACAATTTGGACTTCCGAAGGTACCTCAAAATCACCTCCAAAGTGGCGTGGCGCATATAGATTCGGGCGCGGCGCATATAGACCAAAAGGCCAAAATCACTTCCGCTCCGCGACATTTCGATTCACGACTTTCTCCAAGTGGGCCTGCTCATTTACACTACATATTTTTCGGCACCTAAGGCAAATTTTAAAGTATTTTCACTAAAGGTTGGCTTCTATCCAAGTGGCAAAGGAAGGCGAGCAATCACCCAAGCCATTTGTCATTTTTGTAACGCTGCATCTGTAACTAATGGTTGGCTTTCCATTTCTAGTTTGTAACTCCCCAACTCTTGGTCATTCTATTTCCCAATGGCATAGTCTATTTATTGTATGAAAACCATTTGTAAATGATTGGTTGTAATTTCTGGGAGATTGTGGGAGAGAAACTCATTTCTTCATTGTATATTTTGACAGAGAATTAATGAAAGGCAGCGGCTCTAGTTCATGAGATTCATGTGGTGTGAGTGTAGAAAATGTGTTCTCTTTATGTTTCGTATGTATTTCGTTATGTTTCACAGATCATTCATATTCATTTCCAGTGAAATTTTATAAGTAAAATAAGGTAGAATTCATGTTTATTGCTTTGCCTGTGGGAAAGTTTTCACGTTCTGTGTTCTTCTTCTATTGAAAAGGATTCATGTATTTATGCCCTTTTCACCCTCCTAAACAATCTTTCCATTTCGCATTATTTCAAATTTAATTTCTAGACTTTCCGCCTATCTTGCCTCACGAAATAATCTGTGCCTTTGTGTTAAATTCTCTGCTCATACTGTTCGTTCCTCCCATACATCCCAGAAACTCAGTCATTTATCAAAATTTGCCTCTTGTATCCATATTTATTTCCCTAGCCTAAAATCAATATTCACTGTAAGTCATCTCAGACCATATTGTTTATTTATTCACAGAGAGAGCCCTCTCCTATTCTGGTAGGGCTAGCTACTAGACTGAGCGTGGTTTGTGGTTACCCTGAATTTTGCCTTCCTTAAGCCTAAGGCAGGTTTAGGCGCTAACAAAGCCAAGGGAAATTTTCCTATCTCAAGGAAAATATGTGGTGAAGATATTGGAAAGATTCGGTATGGTAGACTACAACCCTGTAACTACCCCGATGGAGCTTGACTTCAAGAAGTTAAGCGATAATGTTGCTGGACCTGTTTTATGAAATGCTACCGAGTATCGGAAACTCGTCGGAGCATTAATGTTCTTAGAGAACTCCCGTCTAGATGTATGCTTTGCAGTCAACACATTAAGTCAACATATTGTTGAACCTCATCACATACATTGGATTGGTGCCAAGAATCTGTTAAGATATCTTCGTGGTACAATTACATATGCGCTAAGATACACTGGCGGAGCTGTGAGACTACTTGGATACACAGACATTGATTGGGCAGGCAATGTGATGGATCGTAAGAGAACTTCTGGGTGTTGTTTCTCCTTGGGATCTGATTTGATATCCTGGATGAGCAGGAAGCAGAAGTCGGTGGCTCTGAGCACCGCCGAGGTAGAGTATATTATTGTTGGCATGGCCTCCTATGAGGCAGTCTGGTTGTGAAAGCTCTTCAGTGAGCTGTTTGGATTTACATTGGATACCATCGTGATCCTATGTGAAAACTAGAGTGGGATTCATTTGTCAGAGAATCTCGTATTTCATGATCGCTCCAATCATATCGATATCAGGTACCACTATATTCGAGATATGGTGCAGCGGGGAGCTATAAGGCTCTAACATATCGATACAGATGAACAGGTCACCGACATTCTGACAAAGCCCCTAGGAAAGGTCAATTTTTTTTACTTTCCGAGAATGACTTGGTGTCATTTAGAAACCCTCTGATGCGGGTCCTGTATGATGTATGGATCTCTTTTAGCTCCCGGGGGGTGCAGGGTACTTCTTGGAGTGACATATGACCACAGGGTAAAAGAATCAAAACTTTCCATGTAACACCCCGTGGCATCTATGTAGCAGGATGATTAATTCTCCTATGAGGTCTGGATGATGTGTTCTCCACGAAAATTAGGTAGCAGGATGATTAATTCTCCTATGAGGTCTGGATGATGTGTTCCCCACGATGATTATGTAACAGGATGATTAGTTCTCCTGTGAGGTCTGGATGATGTGTTCTCCATGACAATTGTGTAGCAGGATGATTAGTTCTCCTATTGAGACATCCTACCCATGCAGTCTGAGACTCATGGGAAGTACCTCTCATCTGATCAATGAGCAGGGAAATGAGGATAGGGACCATATTAGTACCGATGGATGCATCGATGTATCTACCGTACTCCCTATGCTAGGATGACCTTCATTGATTTGGGATCAATGATACTGGTCTGGGACCAGTGGTAGGACTTGTACCCACTATGACGCTGACTTCGGGTCGGTTGAGACTGGTCTAGGACCAATGGTACATACTCTGAGACTGACTTCAGGTCAGTGAAGGACTGGTTTGGAACCAGTAGTAGGAGTGGTACCTACTATGACGCTAACTTCGGTCTATTGAGACTGGTCTGGGACCAGTGGTACACACTCTGAGACTGACTTTGAGTCACTGGAGGATGATACTGGTCTCGGACCAATGGTAGGAGTTGTACCCACTATGACACTGACTTCCGGTCGGTTGAGGACTGGTCTAGGACTAGTGGTACACACTCTGAGACCGACTTTGAGTCAGTATGATACATCCTCAATCATTTCTTCTTCTTCATAATTCAGACAAAGTAGAGCAAAACAAAACAAATCAAAGCAGAGTAGATCAGAACAGGGCAGAATAGAACAGAGCAGAGCAGGTAGAATAGAGCAGAGCAGAGCAGGGGTCAAGCTATACAGGCCAGTGCATTTGATGGATGAATAGTAGCGACCGACAGACGAATTGCGATGGAGTTCTCCCTAGTTGAGAGGGAGTGTTAAAATTGGAAACTGTGGCAAAACTCCATGTGGGTCATCTTATTCATCACTGATAATATTTGTATTAGATTCCTCTCATCGAGAGGTGTAGGATTGATTTAAATATCATCCGATTCGGATAAGTTTTTATGGAGATATGAATTTATTTTGATTATGGAATAATTATCAAGTCGACCAGCAACTCATGTAGGCTCAGAAACCCAACAGTCGCATCTCTTCAATCATCAACAATTGTGTATAAATACAGGAGGTATTTTCCTAATTTGAAGACACTCATCTCATCACATCTCTTTCTCTCTCCTACGCAGAAAAGAAGCTCTTCTCCAACTGCTCAGAAAGAGACTCTTCTCTCACATGTGTGGAAGGAAGGACGCAGATTTAGGGCTGCAACTACAGATCAGAAGTTTGACCAACGTTGACCATCTTTCTCTCTCTCTGAACCACGTTTTAGGTGGATCTGACTCTCCTTTGAAGGCCGCATTTTTTGGTGGTGGAATCAAGCCGATCCGACGGTCGGTTTGCAAGATGTTGTCTGCCCTAGTTTGGTTGATCTAGGGTTTGTTGTTGCTGATGTAAATTAGATTTATGTACTATTTCTCTCTGCTTAATTATTGAAGATAAAGGAAGATTTGATCAAAGCGTTTCCCCACATTGGGGTTTGTCCCTGGCTAGCCGCCACATCTTGTGTCTCTTGTCTTGGCTTATTTTCTGTCAATCATTTAATGTTCTATTTGCAGTTTACTTTATGTACATGTGATTGCTAATCTGTGGATAATAATAAGAAAGATAACTAAATTGTTATAAGCATAGAACATACCATAACTTAATACTTTCTTTGTGTCTCATGAAAGATGGAACATGTTCTTCTTCTTCCTCCTCCATAAGGCTTGAAGGTAGGGAGTCTTCAATGTGATCTTGATTTCTAATTATTGTCAGAATTTAGTGTCCTTTTGTCTTTCTTGATTGATCCACTTGTCTTTGCAACTACAAAGATGTCTTCTAGTAGGGTGTCCTTCTTTTAATTTTTCTTAGGGCTATATTGTTCTTTGCTTAGATAATTGCATTTCTTCATTAGCACATTACATTCACCCCATAATACCATAACATTGTTCATATTTACATCATTGTTCAAAAACAAATGCAACCATATAGAAAGAAAAATTTCATCATCATCAATGCAATAGAACATAAAGGAATAACAAAATAAAAGCATTCACACATAGAGACACCATGATTGGTTGGAGACTAGGGAAAATCCCCTCAAGGGGGGAAACCCTTCCAAATTCTTCTTCTTATTAGATTATCATAAAAAAATTTAGCAAGGAGAGAGTACAATGATCCATATCTTCATCCATACAACTATACAGTAAAATCATCTAACCAATATCTATGAAATAAACCCAATCATGTTAATACTCAAAACCCTGACTCAGAAACTTGTAATGAACTGTCACTGTCTGCGGTGAACTGTCAAACTCTGCAGTCAACGAGCCAAAACTTCAGAAGAGTGAGATTTCATCTTTTAGGTCCTAATAGTACGGAACAAGAGTTATCTGAGTGATTGGAAGAGCCCAACCACACACTTAATCTTGGGAAGCGAGTGAATATGGTTGGATCTGGTCTGTGGAGAGCGAGCAATTGAGATTCAGCAACCCTAACTCCCAGTCGCATACATAATGAGTTGTTTGTGTGACTTGAAGGCTCCAGTTGCATGCGCGAGCCTCTGTGGGAGTGACTATGGTTGAAATCCTTCTTTGTTGTGCTTGTGACTGAGACTCAAAACCCTAAAACAAAAATGCCAGCTTCGAACCCTGTAATTTCATCTTCGAGCGAACCTATTCCTCTGCAGACGATCCTCAACCTATGTGAGCCAAAAATCAAGATAGAAGAGTGTCTCATGATGATGTACAAATGAGGTTGAGGTCACTTGTATTTATAGCCTTCCAAGGGTGTCCACTTTTCTTTATGGCCAACCTTATCAAATATGCATGTGTGGGATTTTCTTCAAAAGTACACTTTCCCTTATCCGATTTGAGAGATCTTTAGGTAGATTTTGGTCCTCTTGAAAAGAGGAATTCATTAAAATCACCATATTCATACAATGAGTTGTACAAAGTGTAATTTTACCACATTTCCATATTTTAACACTCTCTCTCAACTAGGGATAACTCCATCTGCATCATGTCATGAGTATCCTGTCATCAAATCATATCCAATCTCAAGTGTCTCATCATCAAAAGCCAACAATGTTTGTCTCTTGATTTTCCTTTCTCATATGCTGAACATTATCGAATCTAAAAGGAAGTATTTTTTTCGGAGGGTAGCTTATTCTACATTCCTCTATTCATCGGGGAGCCACTATTACCATCCGGAATCAAATCAACGGGAATCAATTATACGACCTGAATCATCATAAAAGAGAATATCATTAGGGAGCACATCTCAACCTGGAACCACATCATAAGCATATCTCGACCTAAAATCTCATGTGGGAGTTATACATCTACAACCCCATATCATGCAATAGGATATCAAACTAAATATTAAAAGATCACATTAAGATATTTCTATTAAAAGATTCCTCTCTAACTCAAATATTCATTAATACTAAATATTAAAAGATAACATTAAAATGTTTCCTCTCTAATTCAAATATTCATGATAATTAAAAGATCACATTAAAAGATTTCTATTAAAAGATTTCCTCTGTAATTCAAATATTCCTAGGTTACATTATTGATTAATAGCAATTAATAATACTAAACTTTTTCTATGTTTTCTAATTATTTGCACTAATAAACTTTTCATCATATGATCACCTCCCACTACACCTTATAAACATCAATATGCCACATAAATAATTCATTGGATTATATACTAAATATTTATATATATAAAGCATTGATTCCTTACTAAACACATAATCTAATAAATAATAAACATATATTATACCCACAACATTTAAATTAAACCACAATTTTATATTATCACACCTTATAAACATTAAATTACAATGAACTAACAATAACACAAATTAAAAATTCACTCCCACTACACCTTATAAATACTAAATATACAATGAACTTACAACATCATTCTTTATACCATCTCTCAATAACACTACATAGCTAACTTTAATCATTAATTTAAAATGAAATAATTAATATTTACAATAATGATTACATTGAATATATATAATATATAAATAATATATAATATATATATATATATATATATATATATATATATATATTATATATATAAATATAATAAAGTTTAAGCATAATTTAATTGCTTTTACAATGATCATTTAAGACATACTTTTCATGATAATTAAAATCAAGTAACAATTTTTTCATTACTTTTATCTAAAAAAAATAATTATTAATAATGACTATACATGTTTACAGTTTAAATTAATTAATAAATTTGTGATATTAATATTTAAGCCGACTAAGCTTTACAAAAAGATTATTCACCTAAACACATATAAATCATTAGCTCTTTTACATGATATATTCTCAAGATACGAAGCATTCCCCTGGTGATGGACTCACTTTGCAGTCTGAAACGTTGGGTTATTAAAACTCTTTAACAGGTCATTCCACTCTCTTTCAATACACTCAGCGTCTATGGACTCGTTATTCAAAAGGATATCAAACACACAAGGGAGCACATCTCAACCTTGGAATCACATCGGGGAGCAAATCTCAACCCAATAATATTGCTTGTTGGTCTTTCCATAATTGACCTTCAATATTCATGTGGTGGAACACCTGCATCATAATAAACTTGGTTTGTACACACCCAAGTGCACTCTTAACCCATTGGCCAGACGAAGAGTAGTGTTCCCAACAAGTTTGGCTTGTGGGTATGATGCCAACTGGGGTATACTCTGCATAGAGCATATAGGGGAGAAACATCTCCAAATCTATGGGTAGATAGGGGAGAAACATCTCCAACCCTATGGGTAACAAATAGGGGAGAAACATCTACGAACCTAATGTCTAGAGTTCCCTCAACCACAAGAGACCTTTATCTCAACTCCTCACCCTGGGAGCTCAGACAGAGAGGAAGAGTTGGCTTAATGTTCTCAATCAACGATGCTCTCTGTAGATCAAAAACATATCATCATGCTCATATCTGGTAATCATCATGTCTCAATAGTAGTTGTCGCCATAGTCATCCTCCCTCTCAAGAAGGTGCCAACCACAAGCCTAAGCTTGTCTCATACAACAACATTATCTCAATATATGAAGGTAACTCAGTCCCAACTATATATGATATTGTCTACCAATCAGATCTCACTTTTTTCATCACAATGTATCCATGTCATATCAGAACTTCGCAAACATCTCTCCAATAAGCTTCTTCATCTTGCCTCATAGCTAGCCATACTAGCAACATCGAACTCAACCTCATTCGTGTGTAGAGCTAAGGACCTCTCATCCAAAAATGTCATGGAAGATCTCATACTAAGGCAACACCCAGATGCACTCATCAAACATTATCAATGCATCCATGTAGTCCCATATCATAAAAGAATATCTTAGTCACAATATGGGTTTTCTTTTCCCAACTTCAGAAATCGATTAATCATGACATGATTCATCATTTCGAGCTTCAAAACCCAACTCCCTCTTACTTTGATCATCAGAAGCTCATTACCTGTCAAGAATAGACCATTATTATATAAAACCAAAGCCAAAACCAAAATCAAAGTCATACCTTGGACCAATTTTGAAGTAGAGTTTGGATCGACACATCATCCGGGCTTCACCAGATAATTGTCAACGTGGATATATTTGGATCGGGGAGCTTGCTTCATGCAATGCCTTCTGCAATCATAACACTTGACCAAACCAATGCGTTTAGTCTTACATAAATCAATAATCAAATAAACTTTGTTCACTTATCAAAGTTTAGATGTCAGATCAGAACTATTATCAAAATCATCAATATCACAGTATCAATTCTTTAGACCAGGTGACAAGTAGAGCTCTCATCCAAATATCAAGTTATGAATTTTATCCATTATCATGATAGCAAGTTGTCATTTGCTAAGCAAATATCAAACCAAACTTCATCAAGCCACCCTCATGATCATAACATAAGTCATTAGATGCAAATGCATACACCAAGAATAAGTCATGCAAGTTCCCTCCATTTATTGTGAGATTACTTCATACTTAATCACATTTGTCAATACTTCAACCAATGTGTCACAACTAATGATGTCACCCAATAATGCCAATATAAATCAATGAAATTTACTATGCCCAATTGTTATCAAAGCAAATCACTAGTCGTCAAATCAAATCAATAATCATCATGTCAAATCTCAAATTTACTATCATAGTGATTTTATAGTCCAAAATATCAAGTCAAAGGACTAAAGCGTTGTCAAAACTTCAAACACTACTCATCCATGTCAATAAGCCAAATCATATCAAACTCTTGCAGCTATTATCAAATAGTTTCATACACTGGTTTTAATGGATAATTCATAGTATGCATATCCCGATCATCTGCAAACACAAGTTTAGTCAACATATTCAAAAAATTCAAACTTTCCTGCTCATAGAACTTTATATTCTCTACTTCATGTATGTATGATTGACATCTTTTAGATGAACATTTGATTTCATGCACAAGGCTTCATTTTTGTGTTCTAAAAGCATAACTGCATCCATAAGTCTTCTTCTGTGCAGTTGGGAGACAATAGTCGCACCCATGACCTTAATTCCATGCAACTGAGAGGCTATAGACACACTTGTAAGCTTACTTCCATGCGACTAAGAGTTAGAGTAAGGGAAAACTCTCTCTTCTCAGATCATAACTTTGTTGCAAACCAACAATATCAAATATTTGTCTATTCATGTCCATAAATCATACTTCAACAGTAAATAATATACATATAATGAAAATGATAATGGAGTAAGGATCTTATGGAGAGATTCTATTTCTGAATGGGAATACACTTCAATCATCTTCATTCATGACATCAACTTGTCTATAATTTTATCATGCATCGATATATCTGTTAGATCATAAAGTCAGACTACCTCACGTACTCAGCATCGTTATATCATGTTATCATCAGCTACTTCATCATTACATCAACCTGTGATCAATCTTTCATCGAAGGTTAGATTCAAATAACTAATAGGAGTATACTTCAAGAATCATGATCACAAGCATTACTTCTTTGTCATATAATTCAATTCATCAAGTTAGGGCATTCAATTTTACCATATGCCATAATTACTAAGCACATCAAAACATAGCCATGGTTAACAAAGGATCCTAAACATCAATATCATTGTTATACTTCTATCATCATGGCTTCCATGCTTTTCACAAACAATATCAATAGTGTCAAGTTACCATATACTAGAATCAAGGTGCTAACCTTCTTTATGGGACCAAGATATCCAAAGTGATAGATGATAACCAGATATCAAGTATACCAATATATCAAAGATCAATATTAAGTAGCTTCATATGATTAAGAAGTTAATCATATCTAAAAAGGTAAGATAATTGATTACTATTAAGTATATCATCCCATCAAGAGTATCATGATTCGAACTTACACATGTATGAGCCATTTGTGAAGGTGACATAACTTACTTTTCCATTCAATGAAACTTAACAGTATACCATTCATACCTTGTAGTGTTTAGATACATGTGCACGTTATTATTTTGCATAGGCAATTGTAGCACTTTGTCACCTTTTCATCAAGAGCCTATTTTACCATGTTAGATCTTCTCTTCCTGCAATATCCATGATCCTTAAGAAGGATCTGCTTATCACAACTCTTCAAGAGGTTAGAAGCATCTAAATACTCAAATATACAAGCAGGAAGCATAAGTAATAATCAAAACAATAATTAGACCCATAAGTCAAAAATAAATACATACAAGAGCATCATAAATCAAAAAGTACTTATCTTCAATGAGATGTTATAATCTCCCTCTTGAACTAGCCTTCAAGAACCATCACTATCTATTATTCACCAACTTTTATAGAAACCTTGGTTGACATTTACCATGCTAGGGTTTCTAGATTTCATATCTCAAATGTTTGCCATAAACCAAGGTTTCTATCAAACCCCAACCTCATAATATCCATTAGAACCTAATAACCAAATTTCCTAAGGTTTCTTTCAAACCCTAGAATTCTTTTAGGTCTCCTCCATCCTCTCTTGCTTCCATCAATGGTGTCATCATATAGGTGATTTCCATGAGTTTTCTTCAACCCATCTCTGATACCATGTTAATTTTTCTTAGGGCTATATTTTTCTTTGCTTAGGTAATTGCATTTCTTCATTAACACATTACATTCACCCAATAACATCATAAAATTATTCTGATTTACATCATTATTCAACAACATATGCAAGCATAGAGAGAGAACAATATAATCATCATCAATGCATAAGAACATAAATGACAATAGAATAATAGCATTCACACATAGAGACACCAAGATTGGTCGGAGACCAGGGAAAAACCCCACAAGGGGGGAACCCTTCCAAGTTATTCTTCTTATTATATTTTCATAAAATGTTCAACAAGGAGACAATACAATGATCCATATCTTCATACATACAACTATACAGTAAAATCAACTAACCAATATATATGAAATACACCTAATCATGTTTATACTCAAAACGCTGACTCAAAAACCTGTAATGAATTGTCACTGTTTGCGATGAGCTGTCGAACTCTGCGGCCAATGAGCAAAAACTTTGAAGGACTGAGATTTCATCTTTTAGGTCCCAGTCACATGGAAGAAGATTTATCCGAGTGACTAGAAGATCCCAGTCGCTCCCTTGACTCTGGGAAGCGAGCAACTATGGTCATATTTGGTTTGTGGCGAGTGAGCAACTGAGATTTTGCAACCTTAACTCCTGGTCACATGCATAGTGAGTTTTCCATGTGAATTGAAGGCTCTAGTTGCATGCATGAGCCTTTGTGGGAGCGACTGTGGTCAAAATCATTTTGTATCGTGCCTGCGACAGAGACCCGAAACCCTAAAATAGAAATGTGAGCTTCAAATCCTACAATTTCATCTTCAAGCAAACATGTTCCTTTGCAGACGAGCCTCAAGCTTGCGCGAGCCAAAAAATAATGATAGAAGAGTGTCTCATGATGATGTAAAAATCAGGTTGAGGTCACTTTTATTATAACCTTCCAAGGGTGTCCACTTTCCTTTAGGGTCTACCTTATCAAATATGCACATGTGGGCTTTTATTTATAAGTACACTTTCTCTTATCTGATTTGAGTGATATTTAGGTCGATTTTGGTCCTCTTGAAAAGAGTAATTCAATGCAATCATCATAACCATCAAATGAGTTTTCAAAAGTGGAATTTGACCGCAGTTTCATATTTTAACATTCATATGCTTCATCATTATCTTGTCATAACACGATAGAAGACCTGTAATTGAAATCCACTCATGACAAGACGATATCAGTCTGATAAAAGCCCTAGTCTAACATGCTTCATGACAACCGCTGACTAAGTTGTAATTAGGTGACAGGCTAGGAGACAGGCTTAGGAATTGTGCAGTTGAGCATCTTAGGAGGTTAGGGGCTAGGACTAGGCCTTAAGACTGTGCAATTCGTAGTTAAGGCAGGCTAGGGCTAGTCGTCTGCGTAGTTGAGGGGCTTAAGGTGTCAGGCTAAGGGTTTGAGGCTTGAGGCTGCCCAATGCATAGTTTTGAAGGGACAAGGACCAAGGGATTGCACAACTTAAGAGGTTAAGGGCTAGGACTGAGCCTTGAGACTACCAATACACAATTTAGGGAGGCCAGGATAAGATAAACGCATAGTTGGGAGAATCAAGGGGTTAAGCTTGAGGTTTCCCAATAAGCAATTATGGAGGGACAAAGGCCAAGGGATTGCACAATTGTGCAGTTCAAGAACCAAAGGTTGAGGATTGATGCTTGAGACTGTGCAGTGCGTAAAGGAGATTGATTGAAGGCAAGGATTGCACAGTTTTTGAGATCAAGGGTCGGGACTAAGCATTGAGATTGTGCAGTGCACAGTTCTGGAAGGCAGGGACTTTTCATTGCGCAGTGGCAAGACGCAAGGTTGAAGATTAAGGGCTGAGACTGCGCAGTGTGTAGTTCAAGAAGGCTAAGTGAGGCCAAGTTGCTCAGGCAGGAACTTTTCCAGATTTTGCCAAGTGTGGGATACGTGAGACAAAAGTGAACAATGATAAAACTTAAGTATGATCAGACACTTAGAAATTTTGACGATGCAACATTGATAACTTAGAACACATGAACAACATAATACCCCCAATGTGATGACATTGCGACAACCTTCCCCAAGTGCGATAATAAAGGTACACTTTGCGACAGCGGTGATGATACTTGTGTGACAGTTCTTGAAACTTTGGGAATGAATGTGATACATGTCTAAATGATAAGAATGACTCATTACCACCAAGGTTACCCTTTGAAACAAATCAAAACTACATTTGTGTGATATGCGATGCATGTCATGCCAAAAGACGACATTTGCGATAATAAGGAGAAAGTGCAAGAGACACTTACAACATGTGAACAACATTGAAAGCAACACATGTGAGAATGAAGACAACATGAAAACAACACTCACTACAATGAAATCAAGTAAACGTGACAGTCTTAAACATTAAAGAAACACTTACGAAAGTGAAGGTACGCAAGAGCGCCAGTTAAGAAAACTCACCAAAATAAAAGAACAATCTCAACCAAAAGTGAGAGATTGTCGATGAAAGTGCACACTAACTATCGACACAGGTTGAACATCACACATGCACTGTCTTAATGAACTTGTTCCATGCATGTTCAATATTGCATAAAAAAGCATGCTCATGAACTTATTGTGGACTAAGAATGTGTGAGAAAGTGCCTTTGACACTTATCGATTGAACATCAAGTAATTATGGAGCGAACGATCGTAAGATCCGTGGTAGGCTCCAAAATTCGAGTGTTGAACAAATTTTGGAGGGAGTTTGTCATAGAGACAACACAACACTACATCGAAGACAAAAGTTTGGCCCTACTGCTTAAGAAATTTCGGCCCAGCTTCAAGTCTACAACTTTGGCCCTCCTGCAGCTTCAACTTCTTCACACATGTCAAACAAAGAGAGAGAAAATCAACTTCTTCTTGCTAGATAAGTGTCTCCTTCTCCTTCACTAGGTTTTTCTTCTTCTTCTTGGGAATTTCACTCTTCTTTTCTACTTCTAGCTACTACAAATCGAACTTATTGGTTCATGCTTCAAATGAATTTGAATAGTTGCGAATATATAGTGAATTTGTGAGGTCGAATTCCCTTAATGAGGCTGAATTGTCCTTCTTTGAGGCCGACTTGGTGAAGGGTCTATTACATGATGACATGGATAATGGCTCTTAACATAAACCTTACAAGCCTACAATGGAGGCTTTGAACTAAAAATAAAATAATAGAGCATGAAATCCATGCTTCATAAATATTTTTCTTCCATAATAAAATAATTTTTCTTTCTTTTGACAAATACATTACATCATGACTCAATTACAATTATGAAGACCGACACTAGTTACATTTTTGAGCAGTAAGCAAGACTCTCACTTCCTTTATTTCCATCAGTTATATTTCATCATACATGCAAGTGAAAAGACTGAAATACAATGTGTTATGAGGGGTGTGGAACCGAAAAAGTATTACCTGCACTACAACAAATTTCTTGTGAGCAATATTGTGCAAATAAATCATATGTTATTGAATTCTTGTCCAAATTTGAGACACACAACACGTTTAGAATAAACTATGAATACGTAGCTATACAATGACCATCTTCTTTGTTTACATTGTCAAGCAATCTAGTAATGACACAGTTCTCATCACTTGCATTGTCAAGCATTCTAACATTGCCTTAAATTTTTTGGTTTAGGAATTGCATTCTTTGTAGAACAACTCTTTTGTTCTAGTTGATGATTGGGATTTTATTTCGCATTGTCAAGCAATACATTATACTTATGAGAACAATATTAACAATGCAATCATTAGATCAAACAAGATGATTGCTTTTACTAATGTAAATGCTAGTATGACATTGTACAACAAGATATTTCAATGAACTATTTCTGTTCAAGCTCTATGTTTTGTACTATCCTATGTCGTGTTTTCTTTCTTGCAGTCTCATTTCTTATATTCTTTTATTGATTTATCAAATTGACATCTAAGATATGAAATCATTCCATCTTCTGCATAGTAAAAGCCCCTATATCAAGCACATCCTCAATGCCCCTGCTTATGCAAAGGAACTCGTCCTCTCGCGCATACTCCATTCTCCAACATAATAATATTATTTCGAAATTTGTTCAACACCCCCCCCCCCCGCCTATGAACCTAAGAAAAGCACCTATAACTGCATATTTTTTGTCGTGATTTATCAAATCAATAACAAAATGACTTCCTTTCTCACACACATACTCAGTGTCAGAGCAACCTTCAATGAATTTTGTGCAGCATTTAAGCAACTATTTGAATAAATCATTTTCATACATATCTTAAACAAATTTCTAATTCGAAAAAGAAAAATTATGATATTACTTATAAAATATGTTGCATTTATACATACGTCTGTAATCCAGAATAACCTGATATGTTTTTTCCTTTAAACGTGTCAAAAAAATAAAATATATGTATATATATTCTGAGTAAAACTAATTCTATTAACTAAGAAGAGGAATATTTACAATAAGACCGAAGTCAGTACACTGCTCTAATACTATGCAGGGCTATCAGGAAAATCAAGTAAGAGGAAAGAGATCTGAACCCACACAGGGGACCGGGAGCATACTCTTGTGGTGCTCCATGGTCAGCAAAACCATCAAAAAACACATACAAAACTACCACATAATTTGCATAATAGACTTGCCCGGAAATTGTCATAGCTTATCCAAAAACGATGCCCACGCGAGCACACTAATCTTCCTGTGGTTCTTCCATAATGCGACACCATCCCATTTTTGGCTCATCCATGGCTGGAGCCGCGATCTGCTCAGAGGGGCCGGGGTCGATTGGCACCATTTCTTCATCCTGAGTGCTGCATCCAGGGGCAGTTGGAGCCTGCTAAGGCATCACGCCAATTCTCAACTGAGTAGATGGAGAAGGTCCAGAAACAGCCCCCGAACCTCCTGGATGAGAGTCCGAGTCCTCCATCTGAGGAGTCTCGTGGAAAACCACAGTTATGTGAGCCGTTATCCGAGGCCGACGCAAGGAATTGTTGAAAGAGAAGATAGCAGTACTAGACGAGGATGGAGGCCCACGGTGGCTACTGGAGGCACGATAGCGCCCTCTTCCACTTCGGGTGTAAGGGTATTGACCCGCAAGAAGATCACTGGAGGGGGCAGGCGAATCTGAGGACGGGCTTGACGGAGTGCGCCGAGGTTGACCTCTTCAGCATCCCATTCGTTGTCGAAGTCGAGCCATATCAGAGGGAGCGCTGATAAGATGACGGACGGGCAGAGCAGCGGCTAGCTAAGTAAAGCCACACAGACGTGGGGACCAGGGAGGGAACTTACTGAAACCTTTCTCCAACAGAACCAAATTGTGCACAGAATTGACAGTACCTATATCCCGCCACCTGGTATCATAGATGAAACCCAAGACCACATTACTAAACAAAGGAACAGAGGCAATGAACGCTCGATTCAGGACCCCCCATCTAAGCTTAAGGCCAGACCAATTACCAGGTAGTGACAAACCAGCACTAAAACCTCCAGAATGTGGTAAACGACCCCCCAGAGAAGAGAGAGGAGCAGCTGAAGTTGCCCTAAAATGACAGAGCGAATTTTGAGACAGACAGTTCTGGAAGAATGCCAAGAGACTGCGGACATAACCCAGGCTGAGATCAAAGCAGAGGCGAGAGTATGAGCTCTGTGATAAAGCTCGTGAGGCTTCACCTTCAACCCTGAACAGAGCCCTAATTTAAACCTTCTAGGCATATCTCGAGAAGCTACCACCATAATTGCAGCATTGAAGACTACCATCATCACTCGCAGGTTGAAGCATGCGAAGGGGAAAGCTGTCACAGAGGACATGGATAATGAACCTTGGCCACCTGACTTATATCCACTGTAACCAGCCTTACACATATGCCGAATGCCTAACCACTTGCTGGTATTTAACATAGCATACTCGGTGGGCAGGTGTCGTGCTACCTCGCCCCACCCCCGTATTTTCACCATTAATGCCAACTTATTCACCCGCATCCGGGGGAACTGCATCATTTTGGACCAGAGATATGCATTCTTGGGCTTGGTCATGATTCTGAATGATGTCTCTAGTTCCTGTGAGTAAGGTATTCTCTACATCCACTCTGATATTGGAGAGGAGGTCAGCCACTTTGTTGCCTTCCCTCTTGATACGGCTAAAAATGATGGCCATATTATTATGGAGTTGTTGTTCAATGGCTTCCAGTCTGGCTTCAAGCTGCCAGCAATTTGCGATTTTCCTAGCATGAGTGCCATTTTGTAGTTTTCTAACCATGTTGATGTGAATTTGGGAGTCACCTTCGATTTGCAGAGGGTGTAAATTGTATTTCTTGGAAATGAGAAGCCCTTGCCATAGACCCTCCAATTCCGCCGAATTGTTGAAATCCCAACCTATGTTCCCAAAGTAAATAAGGAGTGGCGATCCTTCATGATTTCTGAATATGCCTCCAAATCATGCATTTCTAGGGTTACCCTGAGAAGCACCATCAAAGTTGAGCTTGATTGTGCTCTTTGGGGGAGGAGTCCAAGAGTCCTTTTTAGTGTTGTTTGGCATGGGTCGGGCTCGAATCCGAGTTCCCTGCGGGAGTTGCAGATTCTAGTTTTCCAAAATGGTATTTTCATCATCGGTTGAGGGATATTCGTCCTGAGCCCAATTGCGAAGCTCCAAGGTCTCTTTCAAATTGTGGAAAAAATTGCCCCAAATGATTTCTTTCGGGGTGCTTAGATCCTTAAATATGTGCTTATTCCACTCTTTCCATATAGTCCAAAGGAGGAGACCAGGAATTATTCGCCATAGATAATTGAGTACTTCACTTTTGTAGGGGTTTTGTTGCCACTAGCGCAAGGAGGTGAGTATGTCTTCCAATACCCTGCATTTTCTTTGACATCGAAAGCTCGCTTTCTCCCACAATTGATTGGCGAGAGTACATGACTCTAGGAGGTGCTGAATCGTTTCTTCCTGGGATCTATAGTTGACACACATAGAGGGCCCATGAAAGTTCCTCTGCCTGAGATTGTCCCACGTGAGGATTTTCCTATGCCCTACCAACCAAAGGAAAAGGGAGACTTTAGGCCAAATGCCCGAAGACCATATTCTACTCCATATGGGATCTAGGGGTTCCATGTCAGTGCAGATGATTTTATAGGCCTCTTTGGTGGTGAAGGAACCTCTAGGCGTATAACCCCATAGAAGAATATCCCTATTCTCCAAGTATCTGATTCTTCGATTTTGGAGTTCCCTCTCCAAAAGTTGTTGAGTTTGGTGATCCGCATACTCAATTATTCGATTACTGTGCTTCCAATGTCTGTACCCCTGTGCTGTCTCCTAAGTCCAGTTCTGCCAAACCTCTTCCTTAAGCTGCCCCTCCCTGTAGTAGTCCGGAGGTTGTTCTAGAATGCTATTGAGCTTTGGTAACTAATTCCATGCGTCCATCCAGAACCTCGCTGATCGACCATTTCTTACTTCCCAGAAACTGTGTTGTTGGATCATTAGATAATGTTGTTTGGCAGCATTCCATATAAGTGATCCTTTTTCATTGGGAATGAATCTGATGAGCTCCTCCTGTGGTCTATGGTTGGCATATTTGGCTGTCCAAATAGTTGCCCATGGCTTATGGGGGGCCGATAACCATTGCCACCAGATTTTCGCGGACATGATTTTGTTGTTGTGACTGGGGTCCTTTATACCTATGCCTCATTTTTCTTTAGGTTTACATGCTGTGGTCCATTTTACCAAGGCCCATTTGCGATTAATGCCTATTGCACCCCAGATGAAGTTGCGCTGAAGGGACTTTATTTTTTTGATGACCCATTTGGGCGCAACTAGAATTGGAAATAAGTATAGCGGCATAGCCTACAGGACAGCTTTGATTAGCACCAGATGACTTGCTATGTTCAGAGTTCTATGAGTCCAAAGATTGAGGCGAGATTCAAGTTTCTCAAGGAGCATACACCAAGAAGTGTGCTTTAGGGCAGAAGCAATGAGAGGGGATCCAAGGTATTTAGAGGGGAGAGAGTCGATGGAGAAGCCTAAGATTCGAGCAATGGCAAATTGGATGACAGGGGGAGTGTGGAAGAATAAGATCTGCGATTTAGCCTTGTTGATACTGGTACCAGAAGCCTCAAAGAAGTCATTCAGTAGGGATTTGAAAAGAGATGCTTCCTGAACTGAAGGGTAGCCAAAGAGCATAATGTCATCAACGAATTGTTGATGAGTGATGGCAAGCAAGTTGTGAATGGGTAGACCTTTGAGCTGCTGAGAGAGGAGGGCCTGCTTGATGTGGTGACCCAGGCCTTCAGTCATTAGCACGAAGAGGAAGGGGGAAAGAGGATATCCTTGCCTGATTCCTCTTGAGGGACTAAAAGGGTGGGAAGGGATGCCATTTATGAGGATGGAGAAGAAAGTTGAAGAGATAAGGCTCATGACCCATCGTACCCACATTGGAGAGAAGTCAAAAGCAGTTAACATTTTTTGTATGTAAGTCCAGCTGAGCTTATCAAAAGCTTTTGAGAGGTCAAGCTTAAGAATCATACCTGCTTGTTTCAAATTCTTGAGGGAGTGAATGACCTCGTGAGTGAGGATGATGCCATCCAGGATCTGTCGTCCTTCCACATAGCCCAATTGTTCGGGCGAGATGAGCATGGGAAGTAGCGGCTATAACCTGTTGGAAATAACCTTGGATATCACCTTGTAGATTACATTACAGAGAGCAATTGGGCGAAATTCATCCGGGGTAACCATGTTCTCTTCTTTTGGGACTAGCGCGATGAAGGTTGCATTGAGTGATGGCAAAAGCCAATGAAAGGTGTGCAATTCC
>APFE030527134.1:0-10552 GCA_000404065.3 Pinus taeda
ACTTCTTTTTATCCCACATTACGAGGTTTGTCATTTTACAATTATTTTCAAGACCAAAATAAGCTTTCCACCCCCCATTAATCATTTTCTCAATGCTATAGTTCTAGTTGAGCTTATGATGAATATCAATTCCTAGGTACTTGTAAGAATGCACTTACTCCAAGTTATTATTGTCATACATAAAATTAGCGGAAGTGTCCTTCTTGGATTTGATAACCATAACTTTTGTTTTGTCAATGTTAACAGACATACCCATGGTAGAGCAGAAATTCTTAAAAAGCCTACGTTGCTTATCAAGATCAGATGGGCACCTTGCAAGAAGAACAATATCGTCAGCATAGAGAATAAGGATGACGACTATCCTGGCTAAGATCGTGCCAGCACAACCTGCTTCCTCTAAATAACCTTCGAGCTTGTCGATGTAAATGCCAAATAGGGTACGGGAGAGGTGGCAACCTTGTTTAACTCTGATATTACACTTAATATCTTTTTACCACCTCTCATTGCTCTTTATCTTGGAAATTACATTGTCGTATAACCTTATAGCGGCAGCTCTCAACTCGAAAGGAACCTTTAACTCTTCTAATCTATTCCAAAGGTTGTTTCTAGGAACCGTATCGAAAGCCTTTCTAAAGTCCACAAAGCAACAAAAGAGATTGAATTTAACATTACGACATTCCTCGACAGTGATCCTAAGCGTAACGAGGTGGTCTATTGTTGAGTGATGCCTTTTGAAACCCACTTGGCCTTTAGCCCATTTACCTTCACTTTAAAGCCATATGCTCAACTTCTTTTCCAAAATACTACCATATAACTTGGCTAAGAGAGGGCTGATCATAATTGTCTAATAATTAGAGGGGTTATTTGTATCCCCACTTTTGAAAATAGGGATAATGATGCTCTCAATCCATGGTTTAGGGAACCCTTACTTGACTACTTGATTGAAAAGCTTGTGGATGTGGGGGATGAGGACAGGACCTCCAATTTTTATTCAGTACACCATGATAGGTGGTATCAGAGCTTGTTTAGGTGGAGTGTAGGTGAAGGAAGCTAATTCTGCAAAGGCCGAAGACTTGAAAGGGAGTTCAAGTTTTGTAGGTAACAAGTGGAATAAAGAGTTGGTTAAATCTTGCAGAGGGAACTTGGTGAATGGTGAAGAGTCAAGGAGGATGGCTATCTTGTAGGAAATGGGTCTGGAAACCTTCAAGGAATTTGAAGGAAGTCTACTTGAAGAATCAAGTAAGGTTGAACAAAGATTTGCATAATGGGGCAAAGACTTGTTCAAAGCAAAGGATGCTCTTCGTGCTTTGGTCAAGAAAGGGATTTCTGACGGGAATAGGGACAAAGCCTACCACCTTGCAAAGGAAGTGGACTTGGTTGATGCAGAACTCAAGGAATTGAAGGTAAGGCAGAACTTGATTCGAGAGAAGTGGAAATGGCTAACTCTTGAGAAGAAGCATTCCATAGCTTTGACTCATAAGGAGAAAGCTGCAGAATGTGATGATAAGAAAGAAGAAGTCGTGATAGTTGAGGATGTTGCAGATGTGACAATGATGAAGGATGAACTTGAGATTGATCAAGTTGGACCAAGATCGTGCGGGCACTACCAACCGAGGTGTATGCTTCCACGAAAAATAAACTAAGTATGAATGGTTAGGCGTAGTCTACAATCATAAGTATTAGTGAAAAGAAAACGGTTGGTAGTGTTGCACCTCGCTACAAGTGGTCATCCATACAAGTGGTAGACCAAGTAGACCCATCACAATAATCGATCATCCCTATCCAAGTTTGCATTCTTCGGTCTAGTGAACTTGATCACCTAACCATATCATCATCACATCATGAGTCCCTTCCATCATAGCTCCCTCACTAAAGGTTCCACCAAGACTTCCTCTCTTGGTCTCAACCATGAGAAGTCCACCCAAGTATCACCATACTCAAGTGTGTTCCCTCCTCCAATCTATCCATGAGTCATGTCGGGCACTTAGCCAATTCTCCATGTGGCTAAAGCAAGACCCAACACTCTGCAACAATCATCTTGTTCCTCCCTTGTCATGGGCCATTGTACCTTCTACCATAAGGTCACAAACAACCCCAGCAAGTCCTGCAATAGTCAACAATCCTTGCTTCTCCATACAAGGTCTCATCGTAGACATCCATGGTAATATTCTCCCTTGCATTGGTAAACTGGTGTTGCTCTTCCCTGCATACGGTTCATCTGCCAAATGCTCAACTGAAACACAAGTATCAATAATACTTACATCATCACCATGAGGCTCCTCCATGTGAGTATCCTCATCTACCCATGTCTACAAACTGCATGATCCTGGTCCAACTTGATCAATCTCAAGTTCATCCTCCATCGTTGTCACATCCGCAACATCCTTAATTATCACGGCTTCTTCTTTCTTATCATCTCATTCTGCAACTTTCTCCTTATGAGTCAAACCTATGAAATGCTTATTCTCAAGAGTTAGCCATTTCCACTTCTCTCGAATCAAGTTCCGCCTTATCTCCAATTCCTTGAGTTCTGCATCAAACAAGTCCACTTCCTTTTCAAGCTGATAGGCTTCATCCCTATTCCCGTTAGAAATCCCTTCCTTGACCAAAGCACGAAGAGCATCCTTTGCTTTGAACAAGTCTTTGCCCCATTCTGCAAATCTTTGTTCAACCTTACTTGATTCTTCAAGTAGACTTTCTTCAAATTATTTGAAGTTTGAAAAACCCATTTCCTGCAAGATAGACATCCTTCTTGACTCTTCACCATTCACTAGGTCCCCCCTGCAAAACTGAACCAGCTCTTGATTCCACCTATTACTTGCAAAACTTGAACTCCTTTTCAAGTCTTCGGCCTTTGTAAAATCAACTTCCTTCACCTGCACTCCACCTGAATCAGCTCTGATACCACTTGTCACGAAGTGACAGTGGGATCAACTCCTTCCACAAATCCTCTTTGAACTTCACCAGGTTTTCTGTAAAACCTGGACCAACTCTGATACCACCTTTCACTTCCCTACACTAGCGGTAATCTTCCAACCACTTGTAGTGAGGTGTGGCACCACTGAACACTTTCTTTTCACCAATACTTATGTTCATGGACTACGCCTAACTTTCGTACTTAGTTTATTTTTCGTTAGCAAGTATTATCTTTGTCCTTTATACAGATGGAAACCCATACATATTCATCATCAACAACATTATACAATAGAATTGCACAACAGTATAAAGGGAGGGGCAACTCCTTGCAATATGAGTATGCCCGAGTCAATATATATAATCTTCTTTTATAAGTACAAGTTAAATCTTGGGAAACCCCAAATTTACACTTAGCCAATTTCCAACTTCTGGAAAACTTGGTTGCCCAGCTCGTCAGCACCTCTGCACGATCACTGCACGACTCACCAACCCTTCGTTCACCTTATTGCACGATTGTGTTGTTTGCCCAACTTGGGCGTGCCTCATCGTAACCAAGTCGCCACACACGAGCGCCTCTGCATGAGTCACACCTCTGTTCACAACTTGAACACTTCACCGTTTCCACTGTTTCATCATGCACAACGCGCCCTACCCGGGTCGCCCATCCACATGATTCTTCATTTCAACGTGCATGGCGAGCCCTCACCCGGCCGCCCGTTCGCACATCCACTCGCGCCTTCGCATGACTCACTCAAGTCTGCCCAAACGCCTTCACCCGAACTCGTTCACTCGGGTCGTCCGACGACCTCACCCAGCTCGCCTAAACAACTTCACCCGAGTCACCCGACGACCTCACTTGGCTCGCCCGAACGACTTCACCCGAATTGCCCAATGACCTTGCCCGATTTGCCTGAACGACCTCACCTGGGTCGTCCAATGACCTCACCTGATTCACCCGAATGACTTCACCCGGGTCGCTCGATGACCTCGCCTGAACAACCTCACCTGATTTTTCTTCTCGACAACCTCGCCCAAGTTTTTTGCACAAGTTTCCTGCACAAGTTTTCTACACGAGTTTGCCCAAAGTGCGGGTACATCTCCCTGCGCCCTTTGCACTTCTCAACCTACTCCTAACTCATACTCCAACCTTAGCTCATTGTCCGAATGGTCGAATGATGGTTTGCCTCCACAAACCATCCATCAATATATATGGGCGGGTGGCGTGTTGTGTCACCCGGCTGACCTACCCCCAACGCCCAAGCCGATTCGTTTACTTGTGATGTCTCGCCCAAGAGGTGGGTCAGCCTATCCAACTCGTGGGACCACCCCCTCAATGCTCACCCATTGCATATATAAACTCGTCAAAGTCTTTCATTTCGCATTTTTCAGAAGTCCTTCGCACGATGGAGTCGCCCTACCCGTCGCACGGACCGCAGGTCCTTACATCCTCCCCCACCTGAATTCATTGTCATCCTCAACAATACCTCATCACAGCAACCATCTATTGCCAAGATATTCATACCAAGGCATACACCCCATCGGTATGTCATACATCAGAAAATCATCTCAATCCATGATCATCAATTACCTCATCACAATCTCCACATGTTGCTCCCCATCATGGAAGGCTGGCCCCTCCATCTCAAGCTACATGCTTCTTGCAACATGTCGTGTCGACCTCGTCATGTGAACTGCTGCCATGATACTCCAACACAATGCTAAGACATCTCTGCACACTGCATGCCCTCATGACTCGAACTAGTTGGATAGCTAATCTAATTGTCACGCCCCAATCATAAGAATGTCCATCCACATGCCATCATCAGTCATTTATCAGAACATCCTGTCACATCATCAATTCGATCAAGAATCCATCTCCATACAAGTGTAAGCCATGCTCAGGTCCATGAAGTAGTCTCCATCTCATCTGCGACATGTTGTCCATGATGTTTGGTGTCAATGTGCTGCATGAAATCAACCGCATCTATGCCAACACCATCATCCATATGTGTATCTCCTCAATATGAAGAGACCATCTCATCAAACTTCGGCTCTCGATGTGCCACATCCAAGTCCATGAAGCAGCCTCCATCATATATGTAATGTGCCATCCCTCAAGTCTACCATAGAAACAAGAATACACCTGTCTCATCTATCCATGTGCTGCCCATGATCATAGATCAATCAACTCTCATGTGTCAAAGTGGTTAAGTCTCAGCTCAACCCATGCCCAAGTGTTGCCACCAATGCATCATCATCGTCGTAACTCCATCACTCCAAAGTGTCTCATATCGATCCTCCAAATCAAGTCACTCTTCTAAGCCACACCCATACATGTACTCAAAAGTATGCATCCCATCATGAATCAAAGTCTCTGACCTTAGCTCCTCAATGCATCAGATCCTCCAAGTCCACCATATATGAAGTCCCCAAAAGTCACAACCTCATGTCATCATGAGCTCCATGAGTCATCTCCAACCAACACTCTAGCAAGCATACAAGTCTTGGCCCAAAGGTCTCTACAAGATGCCTAAGCTCTCCATGTAGTAGGAATGCTCCATAGTCTGCTTAGAAGTCCATCCAAGTCCATGGTCTTGTTGTATGAGAGTGCACAACCTCTCCATCAGCTCATAAGTAAAACATTCCCATGTCACACCAATGCATAACCGACATACACTCATGATAAGTGCATCCAACATCAATACCATCAACATTCACATGGTGACACAACTGCAACCATGACCATGCCATGCATATGAAACAAACACATACACCACAAACGTAAAGAGCACCTATGTAACCGACACATATGCATGAAAAACACACTTTCCATCTAGTCCAAGGGATGAACCATGCCTTGAAACCACCCTATAACACCCTCCTCCAACATTTATCCAAGCTAACCGATCCACTGGGGTAAACATGTGATGAAAGGCTATTATGATGTGATTCAACCTCCTAGGTCTCCTCAACAAAATGCAACCGACAAACAAAACCAATATGACCTTCTACACATGTTATAGAGTGCTCAAGATCCAACTAACCCTTCCAGGTGATCAACCCCTGAGATAAATCATCATTTGATTGAGCTTGACCCCCAGCCACTCCCATGACAAGACCTACAAGTGACTAAGGCCTTTTAGTTGCTCTCACAACAAGACATGCCATTGACCCCGAATTTTGTGCCACTATTTCAAGGCCAGAACTCAAGCCATTGCCCAGAAATTCATGAAACTCACAGATGTGATAAATAACTTGGAAAAAAAGTACTAATGTAAACATTGATACAAGTACTTGACCTAACCCCTACTAGCCATGATAGGAATTTCGTCGAACATGTCACAAATATGTATTCTAAAAGTCATAATAACATCTCTGAGCATAGGGGTTTCATACTTATATGATATTTTCAAAGAAGCATTGATGCCATATCACAATATCTGCATTATCATCTATTAGATCATGTATTCTTTGTACTTTCAACTATTAATCAAAACATGATGAAATCCATACATCAAGTCTCTGATAAAACATACTCATAACCAACATATAATCAAAATAAATACCAAGGATATAACAACCATAAATATCACATGTGAACCAATCCATTTACACATAAAATACTAAGGAGAAAGAGTTATTATTAATGAATGAATAGGCCAACCAGGTTCGGGACTTCCACAAACCACTTGACCATATATTGGTTGAACCAAATGTTTATTTCAGCCAATCAACCTCGTGCCATATTCCAATCATGAATCTGGGACTCACAAAAAAACCAACCAGGGCTTCCAAAGGCCAACCACCTCAACCCTCATCAATATAACTAGGCTTTACCACAATCTAATCCAGGTCACTAGGACCTAAATAAGCATGCATGCCACCAAATTTCTTCACCTACACTGTGAGGAATTTTCCTCCCTCCTAATCTCTAGGATTTATGGTATATCCTTACATTCACCGGTCAAGGATTTGTAGGCCTAATCAAGACACCCCCCTCCAAGCTTTACCATATGTCCTGGGATTCATTGGTTGAGGATTCCTAGGCTTGATCGAGGGCACACACCTTTAGGCTTTACTGTATATCTTGTCATTCACTAGTCGAGGATTCTTAGGCCTATTGAGGTACATACAATATGGCTTAACCACAATCTTAGTCTCATTCAGGTATTCCTAGGCCATGTATTTTTTTCTTTTAGAGACCACCTCACTCAGTTTCGAAACCATTTGACAATCCAACGCAACCAAAAATAAGAGAACCCCATGACACCATGGCTATCCAGAAATGGCAAGGCAACGTTGAAAAACATTGTCACACCTAGAAAAACCCATGTGAATGACAATAAGAGAACCAAAAACATGCATGCATGTATGATGCATGCCAAATATAGCAAGGAAATCTTTGCTTCCTCTTGCCTTCTTTTCTCTTCTTTTTCCTTTCTTGATCCAATGCTAGAATTCTCCAAGAATTCTCTAAGTGTCCAAGAGTGTGAGAATAGAGAGAAAGCTCTAAAACTGAACTGACAAAACGTACCAATTGATCCTCATAAGCCTTTTTTCTTAATGAGGCCTCTATTTTTTTCATTTTCCATTATTTTTCCTTCATTTTACTCCTCACATGTAGCCTATGACCTTTCACCTTCCTTTTCTCCTAATTTCCATTATTTTCATAAATAAATTGCCAAAAAGTCCATTTTGCCTTTGTCATTGCCTCTACCAATTTCCTTAGCCATAACAAACCATACGAACACCTGCACAAGGATTTTTTTCCCAACATTCAACTTGGAATAAGTGTCCCATGACCTTGGTTATTATTTTTTCCTTTATTAACTTTATTACATGAATTTTTTACATGAGGTTGTTATAGGTCTCACATCTGAATTTAATCTAATCCTTAAACCTTGCTAAAATTAACTAAGTAGCTAGGCCACTCAATGGACTACCCATTTTTCTTTACCTTTACATTTCCATAGGGAATACCCCTCATAGCATATTGTTGGGAGATAGCTAGGATGCATATGTCAGGGATCAAGGTTACAACCACCTACCTGAGTCATTGTCGCAGTGCTTGTACAATCTGAGCAACAACGTTTTTTGGCACTGTTGTAGGGGTTAGACATTTGTGTCCTTGGTCCTCACGAAAATATTTCAATCTTTCATCCTTCATCTTTCCATCCATTCATTAATTCATCAAACACCACACCATTTTCTCACACCTTTCTTTCATCATTCTTCATCTTTTCATCACCTTATCTTTTTTCCTATGACTAATCCTTTCATCTTTTCTATCCTCACCTTTATCACCTCGAAATTTCGGTTGGTTTCTTCTTTCGATGGTGATTCCACTTATTCATCCATTCACAATATATTATTCTAAAAGGAATCCTAGTAGCTTGGTTAACCCCACTCCCAATCCTAAATTTTTTCTAATAGCCCAGTTAAATAATTACATTCTAGAGAGCATTTAATATTTATTGGTCAAGAAACTAACCCTGATATCCATATGCTTTTCACTAATCCTCCCAATCAAGACTTCATGGATGGTTATTACAGGCCTTGCAACTTTACCAACATCTAGGGATATCCGCATGATCTTCCAGATGACTCTACTATGAACAAGCTTATGATCTTTTAAGGAAATAACACCATCAATGTTAGAGATCATATAAATAAGTTCAACACTTTTGTTCAGAGATGTGTTGATGTCACTTATTACAACCATGAGGATGGCCTTGACTCTTTAAGAGCTCTCATTGATGCATTTAAATATAAATTTGGGGATAAAAGAGAAGGAAAATACTTGGGCCAGAGAGATTAATACTATTAAGAAAAGGGAAAATGAAACAGTTGAGGATTTCAATCAAAGCTTTAACGATCTTCTAAAGGATATGACTCAAGACTACAAGCCTCCTTACAAGGCATTGTTTTAACAATATCTTGAAGCCTTTAATGTTGATACACAATATGAGATTAGACATGCCAAGACTGCTACTCTAGCCACTGCCCAATGTACAACTGAAGAATTAGAAAAGGATAAGAAAGCTTCAAGTAAGAGAGAGATCCCAGGTTTTGAAAGAGGTCCAGTCAAGTCTAAAGGGAGAGAAATTAAGGAAGAAGAGCATGACATAGTTAAATAATTAACTCTAATAATTAAGGAAATGAAAATTAAGCATGCTAGAATGATAAGTGATATGTAGAATAAGCTAATCCATATGGAAAGAAATAAAATACAGAATATGCGGCCTAGAAATAATAATAATAAAAAGGGAAATAATAATACATGGCCAAGAATGAATACTCTAAATGATCAAATTCATCCTACTCCACTTGAATCTTCTAATGTTGTTGATGAGCCTATCCCTTTCTACAGACCTTGTGAATTTTTTCATGAAGAAAGTACATGTGCTTTAACAGAAAAATATTAGAAGAAGGAAGGAATCAATAGATAAATAATGTCAGTCAAGATGCTTCTAAGGATACTTGATGTGAAAAAATTATTTCTTCATCCTTCACCATCAATAACTTCAGTGACGAGAAGGACCCCATCACAGAAGCATACAGTGAAAATCCGTCACAGGAACAAATTCTTGAAATTGCTACAAATAAGGGTTACACTTATCAAAGGAAGGGTGAAGAACATGGTCGGAATAAACAAGTTGTTTTCAAAAGATATAAGTCAAGACTAAAGGTGGATTGAGATGCATGGATTAACAATATTAATATGTTAGTCCCAGTTTTAGAACTTTTGCAAATCTCGTTGTCATGCGGAATGAGTCGATCTTGCGGACAAGATAGACCTTCCTAGAATCTAATGAAGACCTAATGACAAACAAACCAACAAGACACTATCTTTCTCTAAATGCGCTTTATAAATAATGGCAAACAAATGTGTTTTAAGGCCTACCTCATGTCCAACGCAAGTTTGGAGATGCCTTCGCTCCTTTGATCCAAGTAAGTTCCTTCGTCACAAACCTGCAAGCACAAACAAGGCAAACGATTAAATAGCACCTGAATAACCAGTATTATAAACATATTTAACATGAAAGTCAAGGAGTCCATGAAACAAATAACATAAGATACTTGTTGAGAAAAATGAGCTTGATTGTATTAATTCAAAAGAAAAGAACCTTACAACCTTTGCCTTGACGCTGTACAAGCTCCTTCCAGGGTCCAACAAGAAGTCTCCTCTACTTTGACAAGCTTCACTCACTCCCTAATGAGGCCAAAAAGGTATGTGATCTCTCCTCTTAAGCTCAAATAGGAAGTCTTGATTTCACTAGCATTTACCCTCAAAAGTCAGCTTCTAACCTCCCTGGCCACTGACCCAATGCCTCAATTTATACTGCAATGGAGATCAGTTACCAGCTCCTCCTTCAAAGGGATAGAGTCCTCCTTCAAAGGGATAGCTCCTCTCAACAAGGGATTAGTTCCTCCTATCATGGGATGCATGAACCACTTGGAGCGAAAAATCCACGTAACAAATCCTTCTAGAAAACTCTAGAATCAACCCAAGATGATTTTTTTAAGATAAAAATTGCACCTTTTGACTTTTACAGGGGTACGCACCCTCCCCTTTACATACAGAGCGTATAAGTACGCAGATACCTTGAACAAAAGGTGCGGGCCCGTAGGAAAA
>APFE030527142.1:0-14243 GCA_000404065.3 Pinus taeda
AGGAAGTCAATCATGCACAATTTGCTAATGACACCCTACTCATGGGTGGGGCGTCCAAGATAATTGCCCAGAGATATAAAAAGATCTTAGATCAGTACTTGGGGTTCTCAGGCAGTCTTGTCAATAAAAGGAAAAGTCAAATAATCGGTTGGAACTGCTCAGCATCAACTCTTTCAGGAAATTTCCTCCCTTCTTGAATTTCCAGTTGAAATTGACAAGAACTCCTTCAAGTAAATAGGGATACCCATATCAATTGACTCAACATCTGCAAATGATTGGGCTGAAATTCTTCAATAATTCAAAAGGAAAATCAGTATGTGGGGGATGCAATGGCTCAACGTGGCAGGACAAACAATATTGGTTAAATCTATACTTTCAGCATTGCCTATATATCTCTGCTCAGGGCCTTAAGCTCCTAAGAGAATTCTCAATGAACTTAGCTCCTTGATCAGAAAGTTTCTCTGGCAAGAAGATAAGCAAAATGAAAGGAAATTCCATTTAATTAACTGGAACACTGTCCATCTCCCAAGGCATATGGTGAGTTGGCTATCAAGGACCCATTCTTCATGAATTTGGCGCTTGGTGCCAAAATAGTATGGTGTTTAGCCTCTGATTCGAAAGAGTGGTGGAAAAACACCTATCTCAAGAAATATGTCAACAAAGGCAGAGCACTCAGACTCAAGAAAGTAGACTAGACTGGCAATGGCTCCAAAATATGGAAACTCTGTCAAAGATCAACACCTCTCGGCACTGATAATATTGGATGGCGTCCAAGCAACGGTGCTCGAATCAACTTATGGAAAGACAACTTTTTAGATGGAAGGCCACTGGAAGGTAACAATGAATATAATGATTTGGTCGCCTAGACAAAATCAGCAGGGGTACAAGAAGCTCAAAGACCTGTCCATATGGGATGCTCAAGGGAATTGGCAAGGATGGGCTCGTCTAGATCTTCCCCCGGATTATGATCAATCATGGAATCAACTGCTTTTGCTCCACAAAGGAAAGGCTCCAGTTACATCTGTTTTGGAGGACCATCGAGTCTGGACTGTTGGCCATCATCTTCGGTACTGTGTTAAAGAGGGTTATGGACATCTTCTCAACGATCTAGATCGCCCAGCTAAAAGAAAGATCTGGAGTAAGGTATGGAACCTAGATTGTATTCCAAAAGTTACTAATTTTTGCTGGCTGTTGGTTCATCAAAAGGTGTTAACTACAGAGAATCTTCACAAAAGGAACATCCATGGCCCTTCACAATGTGTCTTATGCAAAGCAACAGAGGAAACTTATGACATCGTTTCTGCCAATGTTTTTCACCTTGGAGGTATGGAGACTAGCCTATTCGCCCATTGCAAACATTCATAATTTGCCAGCGTCTTTTGAAGATATGTTTGAACACTGGTGGAATTATATTCCTGCTTCGCTATCTAACTCTCCCCTAGCAATGCGCTGTTGGACCTCGCTGCCCAAAAACATCTGTTGGGTGATTTGGCTGAGTAGTAACAGGGTAATTTTCAAGGAGAAGACAGTATCAATTAGTAGCACGGCAGCAAAAGCCTCTGCACTTTTGTTTGAATCAATTGCAACTAGTGGCTACAAGTCAACAAACTCAGAAACACTCCCTTCTGAGTACAGAGGATGGTTTAGACTTTCACAGCCTTCAGCGCAGTGACAGGCAAAACCATAAACCTTCCATTCAAGATCATTCTTACTGTTTAAGGCTTTCGCATGAATCTTTTTTGCAATGGGGTCAGGCTCAAGGACATCGCTCTTTATTTTTCAATGGGGCAGCTAAAGGTAATCCAGAAGCAGCAGGAGCGGGGCGGACTGCAACCAATAATCAAGCCGAATACTGGGCTCTAGGGCTAGGGTTTGAACTAGCCAGGAAGAAAAACATTTCTAAACTAAATGTCTTTGGGGATTCTAAGCTGGTCATTCAACACTGCCAGAGAGATACGGTTATTCAGCACCCATTTCACTCTTCCATCCTTCTTCAGATTCACAGACTTCTCTTATGCTTTGAAATGGTGGAACTTTATCCTGTAAGGAGAATGTACAATCAGCAAGTCGCTCCTTGGCCAATCATGGAGCATTGTTGGAAGAGGGCTTATTAGAATTAAGGACAAACACGCCATTTTGGTCACCCATCCCATGATTTCCTATGTACTGTTGCTTTAAGCTGTTTCCGGGCGTTTTCTGAAGAATCTATAGTCAGCACAGGTGTAGTATATCTGTAGGAACCAAGAAAATGGCTAGCTGTAGGAATTTTGGAAAGCTGAACAACATTGAACACCAGTGCAATGATGTAAAGGGTTCTGACCCTGAAACCAGTCTTTTGAATTAATATAAGCTACTCGTCCCGTTCAAAATATATATATTATAATTATTAAAATCTTAGTTTCTTTCTTGAACTACTTTTGTTTAATTTCAAGTTAAATGTCTCAAGATTCTAAGTCATTCTTAAGAATGGAAATTTTCTTTAGGAATTTTAATAATCTTATTGATATACTTTTGACATGCTTTAATCTGATTTTTTTTCATTGCATTTTCAGCACTTAGTTTATTTCGAAATTCACATTTGGGGTTGTCAATGAATTCAATCTAAAGTTTTTATTTGCTTCTCATGGATTAGATGGAATTTCATGTGAGATAGCTTAACATAATCTTGATCAAATATTTCCACAATTAATTTGCTTGATATCCCCTATTTTAGTGAGTAATTTTTTGAAATTTACTATGGCAGAACTATGTTACTAATTGTTTTTCTACATTTTTAAAATTCTGATATTTATCACAGAAATATAGTTTATTTCAACATTAAAACAAACAGCAATCTGAAGTGTACATTTCCTTATTGCAATTTCCTTTCATGCACTTTAATCTCTGGTTATTTACATTTGAACGCTTTATTTAGAATGCAACTTGTGATGGATATGAATATTTCCCTGAGAAAGATTTTTTGTCAATTTTAGCATAGAAGACTTACTCCAGTGTCTCTAAATAACAATATGATCTGTGATCTAGCATTTCAAACTATGGTTTGGGAAGCATACACATAGGGATACCTGAGACTTCAAGAGGCTACTTGTTCAGCTTAAAGCTCGCCTTGTTGGACATCTAGGTTCTTAATTTTTCATCAATTTGTTCTATGCTGCAATTATCACTTCAGCAATATCCAATAGCATCCAATTTCACAATTTACTTCTTCAAATATCCCATGACAGTAGAGCAATAGTAGATAGAACAATTAGACAAATGCACAATAAAAGACAACCAAGAGACAAGCAACACAAATTTCGTCAATGACCAAGGAAAACCACCACTAGGGGGAAAACCCTTGAAAATCTTCTGCTATTAGATTGTCTTCAAATGTTCAGCAGAGAGTATATCATCCAAGAGTCAAAGTCAAACTTTGACTAGCCAATATCCAAACAATGTAATGTCAAATCAATATACCAATGTCAAAGATGATGAGGAAGAGTCAAAATTGGTCAACTGTCAAATCTGAAAAAAGTCAACACCAGTTGACTCCCTAACCAGTCAAGTCAACAGCAGTCAAATTGAGGTCAAATCTGCTCCAATTTAATTCGGTCAATACAACCTCTTTTGCTGGTCAAGGATCAGTCAAAACAGCTCCCAAAACTTTGGTCAAACTTGGTCAATGGAGGGAGAAAAAGTACAGCTCTGTTGTACAGTCAAACCTGCGGTCAACAGAAGTCAAACTCCTCAAACAGCCTTGATCTTAGTGCCCAAAAATGCGACCTGATGAGACAGACCTCCAAGAAAATCAAAGTCAAAAGGCTTTTTTTGACCATTGGTCAATGCTGGTCAAACTTCCACTGCAGAAAGGTCAATGCCCAGAAACAGTCCTGTAATTCGGCCCAGTGAGAATCAGCCACCTGTCCTTCACATGAAAGAGAAAAACCTTCCACTTCTGAGTTGTACGAACCAATATGAATCGGAAAGAGAAGATGTGATGTTAGGTGATAAGTGCCAAATGAGGTTTGAGGTCTCTTGTATTTATATGAATTGATGAGGGTAAAAAGACATGTCATTTGGGCTTCATGAGCCTACATGATTCTGAAGCCAACCTTGACAATTTGCACATGTGTGGGCTTTAATTCAAAAACACACTTTTCCTTGTCCGATTTGAGTGATCTTTAGGTCGATTTTGGTCCCCTCGAAAAGAGGAATTTAATACAATAATTATCTCCATCAAATGAGCTGTCCAAAGTGGAATTTGACTCTAGTTGTATAATTTAACACTCTCTCTCAACTGGGGAGAATTCCACCTGTCAATATTTGTCTGTCGATCATTATGTCATCCTGTCATCATGTACCACCTCTGCTTGTTTCTATTCATCTCATGCTTAACATTCTCGAATCTAAAGAAGAGGAAATGTTGCAGGGGAGCTCCAGCTACCACCTTGTCTCTATCACCATCAGGGAGACTTAGCTACCACCCGAAATCATCATCATCGTCATGGTCAAGGAGCCATGGCTACCACCAGAACCAAAGACAGTGGGCGAGACCAACCTACCCCAAGCATAGGGATCACACTCTATCCCAAAGTCCCTGACAATAGGTGAGATCAATGTAAGGATCACACTCTACCCTATTGTCCTTGATCATCCATCTTAACCCTAAAGAGTTAGATGGTAGAACACATGCATCCACCAACTTGGGTGAGATCCACATACTGCAAGGGGTACGGATCACACTCTATCCCAAGTCCCTCGAACCTTTGGCCAGATGGGAGAGGTTATCCCATAGAGTGGGCAGGACGCTAACTAGGGCATACTCTGACGAGGGGAGATCCTAGGTCTCAACATCCTATCGGCAGAGGTCTCTCATCCCCAGGATCCCTATAGCTCCATTTCACACCATAAGAGCTCAACAAGGGGGGGGAGCACTACTCAGTGTTCTTGATCAGCCCGGACCCTTATTCGAAAGGGTCACCTCAACCAGTCTAAACTGCTCTCTAAAGACCAATAACTTCACTTTCGGCAAAGCCTTGGTGAGGATATCAGTGATCTGCTCATCTATCGAAATGTGGAGGAGTCTCACGGCTCCTCTTTGCACCATGCCTCGAATAAAATGATATATGATCTCTATATGCTTGGACTTGTCATGGAAAACAGGATTCTCTGACAAATGAATCGCACTCTTATTGTCACAATATATAATTGTCGTGTCCAAAACCTACTCAAATAGCTCTCCAAAGAGCTTCCTCAACCAAACTGCTTCACAACTCGCAAGGCTAGCTGCAATATACTAAACCTCAACTGTGTTAAGGGCTACAGATTTATTTTTCCTGCTCATCCATGTTATCATGGTAGATCCCAAACTAAGACACCATCCAAAAGAAGTTAAGAACTATTTTTGTCGACAACATTGCCAGCCCAATCTACATTTGTATATCCATGTAGTGTAACGTCTCTAGTGCAATATCTTAGTCCAAGGTTAATAGTCTCATGTAGATATCTCAATACATGCTTGGCAACGACCCAATGTACATGGTGAGGCTTGGTCATAAACTAGCTCAAGGTGTTAAGTGCAAAACATATGTCGAGGTGAGTATTTATGAGGAACATCTGAGCACCAACCAATTGTCTATACTCAGAAGGGTTTGCTAGGTCTGGTCCAGCAGCTTCTCCACACAACTTCTTGAAATTCATCTCCATAGGTGTGGGCAAGGACTTACACTCAACCATGCCAAATCTCTCTAGAAGTTTCACAACATATTTTCCTTGTGAAAGGAAAATCTTGCCCGGCTTTTGCCATACTTCTAGTCCCAGGAAATAGTGCACCAAACCAAGGTCTTTCATCTCAAATTCATAAGACAACTTCCTCTTACATTCTAGAATGAGAGGACCTGCACCTGTCATGAATAAGTCATCGACATATAATACCAAAATGAGAAGCATACCTTGGATTGTTTTGAGGTACAAATTAGGATTAGCATTGTTCCTTGTGAATCCCAGCTTTTTCATCGATACGAGCATATCAAGCATAGGGTGCTTGCTTCAATCCAAGAGAGCTTCCTTCAATCGGCATACATGGGTCTTCTTGTCATGAGCTTCAAATCCTGGAGGTTGTTCAATGTACACTTCTTCTTAAAGCAAACCATGTAAGAATGTGGTCTTCACATCCATTTGATGGAGAGTCCATCCCTGACTTGCAACAAGGACTACTATTGAACAGATGGTTGTATATTGGGCCACTGTAGCAAATATATCATCGTAATCTTCTCTCTCTTTTTGAGAGAATCCACGGGCTACAAACCTTGCCTTGCATTTTTTTATGCTTCCATCAACGCCATGCTTGATCTTGTAGAGTCATTTGGAGGTTACCACAAATCTTCCCTTCAGTCTCAGCACAATATCACATACGTCATTTTTCATAATAGACTCATATTCTTCAATCATTGCATCCTTCCAGACTTGTTCCTTCATGACTTCTTCAAAGGTACTAGGTTTAGCTTGGATCATATTGCTCATAGCTACAACATATGCTTGGTACCTGAATGGCTTCTTGCTTTCCCTAAAAGTTCCACGAGCAGCAGCATGTTTCTCGGCATCTTGTAGTGTGTCTTTGAGCCAAAGCGGTATTTTCCTAGTAGGAGGATCACTTGGAGGAGGATCCAAGGTGTCCATAGGCTCCATGGGATCATCAACGATGTCCTTCTTGGATTCAGGCACAGAAGGACATTCTAGAATATCCATATCAACACTCTTGTCTTTAGGAGGAGGAGGCAGAGGGAGGTCCCTTGCTTTTCTAAATGTAGCATCTTCATCGAATATTACATCCCTGCTAACTTCAACCTTCCTTCGACCGGAAATATATATTCTACATGCTTTAGAATATTCACTATATCCAACTAACCTACCTTTCCTTCTTGTAGCTTCTAGCTTGTTTCTTTTGTCCTTCGGCACATAGAAGTATACAAGGCAGCCAAAAACCCGAAGATGAACAATATCAGGCTTGACACCTGTGAATACTTCCTCGAGAGTCATGTTGTCCAAAGCTTGATGAGGCAACCTGTTTTGAACATATACCATTGTGTTTGTTGCTTCAACCCAAAGAAATTTTGGTAGCTTTTGATCATGGAGCATGGCTCAGCCAGCTTCTACAATGAACCTGTTCTTTCTCTCAGCCGCCCCATTTTGCTCATGAGTGTAGGGCACAATGGTCTCCTTCTTAATTCCCTCCTTCTTGCAAAAGTCTATAAATTCATTTGAGATGTATTCCCCGTCATTTCGGACCCGAAGATCTTTATTTTCTTCCTTATATGATTTTCAACCAAAGCCTTGAACTCCTTGAATATTTCGAATGCCTCATCCTTCTGCTTCAAATAGTATATCCATGTTTTCCTTGAGAAATTGTTGATGAAGGTGATGTAATAAAGATGATCCCCAAGAGAATGCACGGCATTAGGCCACATATATCTGAATGAATGAGATGAAGGATGTCTTCTGTCTTATTTTCACTAGAGGGGAATGGTCCCCTTGTCTTCTTTCCACTAGAACACCCAAGGCACACGCCATCATGTTGAACTTGAACATCAGGGATCCCAGAGACCAACTTTTTCATTTTTGGAAGAGCATCATAATATAGATGGGCCAGCCTTCGATGCCACAGCTCGCTTTGAAGATTTGTTTTATGGACCATAGCTAGAAGAGGTCTTCCAGTGACTCTATAGAGCCCCTCAAACGATCCCAATGTGAAGGCATTTCTCATAGTACTTTTCCTTTAATGAATGCAACCCTCATTCCTTTATCCTCCAAAGCAGATATCGAAACCAAATTCTTCTTTAATCCCGGCACATATAATGCATCTTGAAGCAAGACAGATTCCCCAGAGTTCAAATGAAATTTGGCAGACCCAAAGCCCTTTACGGGATGAGTGGAATTGTCACCAAGAATAATGTTCAAATTGGTCTCCCTCTCTACCAAATTAGAGAGAACCTCCTTATATCCAGAGAAGTGATGAGAGGCCCCACTATCAACCAGCCAACTATCCCAAGAATCCAAAGGAGATGAACTAGATAATGCGGAAATAAGAATATATTTAGATTGATTAGTAGCATTACCTTCATACATAGAGTTCCTTAACCTCTGAGGAGGAGGATAACTATCTTCATGATAATCGGTGGAGGCTCTTCTTCTTTCATTACTTCTTCTATCGTCTCTTTTTTCATATGACCTGTTGTTGTTGAAGCCACGGTTATTGTTGTGGGACCTTGAAGAGTTTCTTCTTGAAGCATCTCTCTTTTCGAGACAATCTCGAGCATCGTGACCCTTTCGATGACAATTGTAGAACTAAACGTCTCTATCTCACCTTCTTGGATCCTTGGAATCTCGATTAGATTGATGAGGTCTTCTTGATTTAGATGGCTTTCCCTTTCCTTTCTTTTCTTTTCATTCTTTTTCTTTCCTTGAACAACATAGGCAGTGGGCTCTCCTTCATTTGATCCTTGAATTCTTCCTCTAGATATCATCCTTGATTCTTCTTGAGTGAGCTTTCTAGCAAGCTCATCAAATGATGGGAAGCTATTGTTGTTGCTTATAGTAGTAAAGAAGGTTTCCCAAATGGGAGGGAGGCCTCTAAGAGTTACAATCACCAATTCCCTATCAGGGGTGGTTTCCCCAATTCTTTACAATTGATCTTTAAGACGAGATATCCTCATAAAGTATGATTGCACAGATTCTCCTTTGTTCATCTTCGTGTCTTTGAGTTGATCTTTCAAAGAGATACTTTCATTCAAATTGTTGCCTTCATACATGCTAGTTATCTTATCATACATGTCCTTAGACCTTCTCAAATTTTCAACATACGCAGGTAGATTATCTTGTAAACCATCATCTATAATTTGTTTTGCTTTTAACTCACCTTTCTTGTGCTTTTTTTACAGTAATGGAAGCATTCTCCAGAGGCTCAAGCACTCTTACTTGAATGAAGTCCAAAACATCATTGTTTTCAGTTATGATTTCCAACCTGACGTTCCATGCATCAAAGTTAGATGAGTCACCCAACTTATCATACTCCTAGAAGAACGAGGAAGACATTTTTACCAAAAGATTTTTCCCTTTTTCGATCAGTTGCTAGAAAATGGATGATCTTGCTCTCTGTCTCTTGGGCTTGTCTTCACCTTAGCTCTGATACCATGTTAATTTTTCATCAATTTGTTCTATGCTACAACTATCACTTCAGCAGTATCCAATAGCATCCAATTTAACAATTTACTTCTTCAATTATCTAATGACAATAGAGCAATGGTAGATAGAACAATCAGACAAATGCAAAATGAAAGACAACCAAGAGACAAGAGACGCGAATTTGGTCAATGACAACGGAAAAATCCCACCAGGGGGAAAACCCTTGCAAATCTTATTCTATTAGATTGTCTTCAAATGTTCTGCAAAGAGAGTACATCATCCAAAAGTCAAAGTCAAACTTTGACTAGCCAATATCCAGTATCCAAACAATGTAATGTCAAATCAATATACCAATGTCAAAGACGATGAGGAAGAGTCAAATTTGGTCAGTTGTCAAATTTGCAAAAAGTCAATAGCAGTTGACTACCCTAACAAGTCAAGTCAAATCGAGGTCAAGTCTGCTCCAATTTAACTCGGTCAATGCCCAGTCAATGCAGCCTCTTTTGCTGGTCAAGGATTACTCAGAACAGCTCCTAAAACTTCGGTCAAACTTGGCCAATGGAGGGAGAAAAAGTACAGCTCTGTGGTCAAAGTTTCAAACCTAAGTTCAACAACAGTCAAACTCCTCAAGAAATCTCAATCTTAGTGCCCAAAAATGTGGCATGATGAGACAGACCTTCTCCAAGAAAGTTGAAGTCAAAAGGCTTCTTTTGACTCTTGTTCAATGTTGGTCAAACTTCCACTGCAGAAAGGTCAACTTGTAATTCGGCCCAGTCAGAAGCAACCACATGTGCTTCACATGAGAGAGAAAAACCTTCCACTTCTGAGTTGTACGAACCAATAGGAAGGGGAGAGAGAAGATGTGATGTGAGGTGATGAAGTGCCAAATGAGGTTTGAGGTCTCTTGTAATTACATGAGTCGATGAGGGTGAAAAGACATGTTTGGGCTTCATGAGCCTACATGATGTTGAAGCCGACCTTGATAATTTGCACATGTGTGGGCTTTAATTCAAAAATACACTTGTCCGATTTGAGTGATCTTTAGGTCGATTTTGGTCCTCTCGAAAAGAGGAATTTAATGCAATAATTATCTCTATCAAATGAGTTGTCCAAAGTGGAATTTGACCCTAGTTGCATAATTTAACATAGGCAACCCTTCTTGGTACCCATTCGAGTAGTATTGCATTAGATAAACCTAAACATAGGCATTACTTCCATATACCTTGAGTATAACAAAAGTCCCCCAAGGTTTCATAAAACCGTCCATTCGGTCATTGAACTATTATAGTGCACTAAAAAGAGCATTTGGGAATATTACCCTCTCGTATCATGGTAATCGTATAGAATGGCCATGGGTATGATCTATCTTCCTTGGTCGGTGCTCTGAGAGGTTGGGCTAAGTAATATTGTTTGAGCCATGCCAATATATTTGAGGGTCGTGGTACAAGGCGCACCTTTTAACTTAATGTCGTTTTCTACCTTTTTATGTCTTGTCCAGGATACCTTCATTTTACAAGTACTTGCATATGCATGACCTTGGAAACAATGCTTAAGGGTTAATCTTTTTACTCATACATATTGAACACTACCGTTTGATGCATTCAAATTAATAAATATTTTGTTCAATCCCATTCAATTATTAAATCCTAGCCACCTTCAGTGACTTGTACTAAAACAACGAGCCTAGGATTTAGTCTAGGAAATCCCCCTTTAGGTAGGAAACCAGATAGTTGGCAACCTTCCTGTTGTGTCCTTAGGTTTTCCCCTTGGAGAGGTTAGGAGTTTTCCTCTAGGGAGAATCCGAGAGATAACATGGCCCATATGTAGATGACCTAATAAATACAAGAAGTTTAGAGAAGCTCATTGTATGGTGCAAGGCTAAGTTACCAAGAGAATTTGATATGAAGAACATTAGACTAATGCACTAATTCTTGGGTCTAGTGGTGTGGTAAAATACAAGTGAGTTTTCCTTGGATAAGGAAAACACATAGTTGAGATCCTTGCTAGTTTCTAAAATCTCAGCAACTAATTTGATGAATTATCGTAAATGAAAGAGTTGAACCTATACTTTCAAAAGGCTTTCATCAAACATATTGAGTTTTTCTAACTGTATAATGCAATGGAAAATAAAACTAAAGACACAAGCACATAAAACATTCAACACCAAAAATTTACCCAGGAAAGCCCAACTGGGGAAAACCTACAATGCATGTGTTCTTTTTATTTCTTCTCAACAAATTGCTTTTTCAGGAAATCACAATGAAAAGGGAAAACTTCCCTTCACTCTCAGCAACCCTTGAAATTCTCACTATGCCCAAACTGGACTGCTCACAACCCACTCAATTTCTCCTCCTGCATGCAGTCCTCTTTCAACCTGTGCATTGTATGGAATCCATATTGACCCGTCCAGCCTTTTGTGTTGCCTTCTTGAGCCAAAACTCGGCCTGGCTGTAAAGATCACTTCGCTGGAAAATTTGCGAGTCGTATGGCCTCTTTCCTTCTGCCCTCCTGTGCTAGTAGTGATGCCCTAATGCTGAGTGAGTTAGCTACAATAGCTGAGAAGAACACACAAAATTTTGATGCATAAGTCGAACAACCCACCAGTTTCCTTATCTCCCCTAGGCCCTTTATAACTCATCCCAAACCCCATAAAGCACTCACAAGGTTGTCAATACTTTAAAATATTAGGTTGGCATAAATTATAGATTGATTTTAGGGAAATTAATTTTTTCCTAAGTCAATACATAGGAAATAATTAAAATTTGCAAGTAGTGGACTGTGGGTGTCCCTGCTAAGTTTAGTGAACCCTTCCTCCTCTAACTCCATTCAACACTCCCTCTTAGAGAGGAAGGTGTTTTATACTACAACCTATCTATATCTGAAGTAGACAAATATGCCCCTTGACAATGCCTTCGTCAAAAAATCTATTGTCTGCTCCTCTGTAGGCACGTATTAGAGTCTGATTTTACCCCTTTGAACACGATCTCTCGAATCTCAATTTGCTTGGAGTGGTCATGAAACACTGAATTTTCAAAGAGATTAATGCAACTCTGATTATCACAGTGTATGATTGTGGGTTCCAACTTCTAACTGAACAACCCAACAGGTAGTTTCTTCAACCAGATGGCCTCACAAGCTACGAGAATGGCATCCATGTACTCAGCCTCGACTAAGCTCAGTGCCACTAATCTCTACTGCCTACTGAACTAGGAAACAGTTGTTGACCCAACACTGAAGGTACAACTTGAAGTGCTCTTCCTATCTATCAAGCCCCCTATCCAATCTGTATCTATGAAGCCCTGAAGCCTCATTCCATCAGCCTACCTGCACATCAACAAATAATTTGTTGTGCCCCTGAGATACCTCAACACGTGCTTGGCAGCAACCTAATGCACTTTCATCAGCTCAACCATGAACTGGCTCAATTGGTTAACTACGAAGCAAATGTTGGGTCGTGTGTTCACCAAATACATCAACAACCCTATAAGCTGCTTGTAAAGAGTGACATCAACATGCTCTACTCTGGTAGCGTCCACTTTCCTCTAGTTTGTGACTAGAGGCGTGGTCATGGGCCTGCAATCCTGCTTGTGGAAACTCTTGAGAATCTCTCGAGTGTACATGCCCTATCCCAAGAAGATTTCCCCATCACCTTGCCATACCTCCAGCCCAAGGAAATAGTGCATTAGCTATAAGTCCTTCATCTCAAACTCCCTTGCAAGATCCTTCTTACAATCCTGGATCAGGTTAACTACTCCTGTCAATATTAGGTCATCCACAAACAGCACTAGAATGAGCAAAAAACTTCCAACCACAATGTAGTACAGGTTGGGATCTGCCTCACTCTTAGTGAAGCCCAATCCTAGAAGGTAGTTGTCTATTCAAGCATACCATGCCCTCAGTGCATGTCTAAGCCCATTAAGAGTTCTCTTCAGCCTGCAAACTATTAGGTCCCTATAATACTAGTGTATTCTCTCATTGTTATTGTCAGTGTAGCCCCCTTATTGTTATTGGTGTTCCCTTACATTATTATTGTTATGTCAGCTCTGATTATATTGTGACCCCTTAGACTCCTATATATAGAAAGGAAATTTCGTCATTTGAATCATCCAAAAATTGTTCATTTGTGTAATGTAGAGGAGGTTGCCCCCTCGAAGAGGTTAAATTTGAAGTCATTGATATATCTCTTCTTTTATTTTGTAAGTTGGTTGCATAACATTTGGTATCAGAGCTTTGGATTCTAGAGTTTCACTGCTTCAAACAGGTCATCGTGGCATTTTCGCTTTAACTTTTTCTCTACGAAGTTTCAAAAACTGAAATTGAAACCACGTGGAGCCGAAACCTTGTTGAATCTTGTGTACAAATTTTAGATCTTGTCTTGCTATATTTTTGGAGATATCATCCCAGAAAGTTAGGGCTTTTGTAGGCTCCAGATTTTCATCTCAAACAGGTGACTTTGGGAAAATCGTCATAACTTTCGCTCTGAGTATCGGATTTAAATTTCGTAAGAAGTTACAGAAAGAGGACGAACTGTAGTTTGTTAGGTATCATTTTCAGGGCCAAAGATCGAAACAATGACACATGGAACTCCGTACAAGTTCTCTCTATTGAACCAATCTATAATCAGGTCATTATGGGAGATTTGGCATAACTCTTTCTTAAAGAATCCAATCTCGATCATGTTGAAGGAAATGTAACTAGGTTCGATCTTCATAAATATACTTTTGATATTTGTACTTATTCAAGAAAAGAAATATTATTTTTATAATATATGTCAATGAGTTTCTTGCTCATTGAAGTAGGTCTAGCACATGTCAAAGTGCTATAGGTAAGTCAAATAATCAAGAGGAAATGTTGAAGGCATTAAGGGCATGTTATACCATGTATAAATATGTATATTAATGTCAAAGGGAAAACCTCCAAGCAAAGTCAAGTCTACTCCTATGCAATGGCACCATCAAGAAGCTCCTTCAAGCATGTTACACCACCATGGAAACTATCTGAAGTCTGCTCAACAAATCAGTCTCCAAACAACCCTTAAAGTCGGCCTACAAACAAGATAACTAGTTGGCCTAAATGGAGGGACA
>APFE030527161.1:0-13454 GCA_000404065.3 Pinus taeda
CTATGTAGAATAATTTCTTCTCAGCACACTTATGACCTTTAGTGTATTTGTTATCACCACTGTAACAAAGCCCTTTTACTCTTTTTTCTTCCAATTGTTGTGGTGTCAACCTTATAGGTTGTGGAAGACTAGGGGCAACAACACTTCCATCTTTATAGTTGTGAGTAGTATGCTTCATGGTTGCCATAATTTTTCTTTCCATTTTTCTTGCTAATATGAATGCCTTCTCTAATGAATCAGGTTCCCAAAGGAGAACATCATGTTGGATATTATCCTTTAAAGTATCTATGAACACATCAATCCTATGCTCCTCTGAAATATTTTTTACCCTTATGTTCAATTTTTGGAACTCCTCAATGTGCTCCATTATTGAACCCTTTTGTTTGAGACTTATCAATTGGCTAAAAAAAATGTTTCTTTTTGTATCCTCATAATGCGCTATCAATTTTTATGTAAAAATTGCCCAAGTGATAAATTGTTTACAAGAGCAAAGCCATTGATACCATACAAACTGATTTGGTTCCAAATATAAAGTTGCAATATGTACCTTCTGTGTGTTTTGCACATTATTGAGATCGAAAAATTGCTCCATCTGTAATATCCATGTTGCGTGATCCTTGCCATCAAACTTCCTCATATCGATTTTTGGAATATGGTGGGTCTTCGATCGCACATTAGAGTCTATGATATCATGATTAACATTTCTTTTGTTCGCATCATGAGTTTCATTTACTACCTTTTCACCATTAGTAAGTATTTCTTGTAGAAAATTTGTCAAATCTGTCTTCAAATCTGCCATGTCTCTCTTCAAGTCTGTCTTCAAATCTATCTTCAAATCGTCCATCTTAGTTTCCACTCCCTTTACCTTAGCTTCTATTAGCTTTTGTGAGAGTGACATTTGTTGCACTTGGTCTTGTAATTTTGATATATCATGTAGTATTTCTTCGTCTTCTTCATGAGTCATGCTAGAGCTTTCAGGTTCCTTACTAGGTGTTTGCATTTTGTTTTCTCTAGGAATTAGTTACCAATAATAATTCTCTACTATGCCCTTTGAATTCCTTCAAAATAAATTTTCAAACCAAGCTTCAGCAAAAATTTAAAAAAATCTACACACCTTTTTTCACTTTGTAGGAGCTTGAAATTGTCGTTGATGTATCTTTGTACTTTCGGATCATCTAGTTCTAAAATTGTGAACTGCAGTAGCCCTCTGTGTCCTCTTTCTAATGCCACCAGTGTGATCCAAATTGGATTCTCCAAGGAAGAGTTATGTGAAATCTCCCACATTGACATAATTATAGAGTAGTTCAGTAGAGCGAACTTGTATTACGTGCCACGAGTCATTGTTTCGACCTTTAGCTTTGACAAATATATGAAAGAAACTACAATCCATCCTCTTTTTTTAACTTCTTACGAAATTTCAATCCGATGCTCAGAAAGAAAGTTATGACAATTTTCCCCAGGTCACCTGTTTGGAATGTAATTCAGGAGTTTGCAAAAAGGCCAACCTCCTCAGATCATATCTCCGCACATATAGCACGAAAAGCTCTGAAATTCGGACACAATATTCAACACGATTTGTTCTAAAATGGGTTTTTGTTTTAGCTTTTGAAATGTCGCAGAAAAAAACGTTATAGCGAAAATTCCATGATGACCTGTTTGGAGCGACGAAACCCTAGAATCCAAATCTCTGATACCAAATGTTATGAAACCAGCTCAAGAAAAGATAGAAAAGATAGATCAACACCTTAGAATTCAGCCTCTTTGAGGGGGCAACCACCTTTAGATTACATAAATGAACAATTCTTGGATGATTCAAATGATAAAACCTCCTTTCTATAGATAGGATTCTAAGTAGTCACAGTATAACGCAGCCGACCTAACAATAATAATATAAAGCCACAGAAATAACAACAGAGGGATTCTATGGGGCACAGTAATAACATTATGGGGACAATAGGGGAACAACAATATTAATAAGAGGTACGGCTACAATAGTAATGGGGTAATCACTAGTATTATATGGACCCAACATGCTCCCATCACTAAGTTTAACTTTCATTAGATTTATATTGAATAGTTGTCACATGCATCAGTATTCAATCATCTCATAACCAAAGATAAGCCCTGCAATAGTAATCATATGCTTAGAGATTCGACAAAATAAAGAGTAAAGAGATAACATATAGAACATCCCATGCAATTGAATCAGACCAGAGTAAATGAAAGAATTTGACTTCAAAAATCGAACACCACCACCCAACCTAGAACTGACTTCCTCTAGTTCGCCCCCGAGACGAGATTTATTGCCTGGATCAACTGCCTCTTGTTGATCTCTTCAATGGGTATTTAGTACTCTCTTTCATGATATGGTTTCCTTTAGTGGCGTCCCACTTTTATGGATATTTTTATCCATTTTCCTAGGCTTTTCTCACAAAGGCTTGCCTTTCTCTCCCGTGAGGCTTTTCCTCATAAAATCTTTCTTTTCTCTCACATAAGGCTTGTATGTTTTTCTTAAACTTAACATATTTCTCCAGCTAAGTAACTTTACATTATCTTTATTTATTTGGTAATAAAATATTCACTCTCATTTCTACACCTCAGACCTAGCTTTTCTGCTATAACTCAATCCTAGGTTAGGTCAGGCGTCATACCAACAGAGTGTTGCATACAACGGACGAGTGTTACAATAATGAGTATATTGTTGTAATGATTTCAAGTTTTATTGTTAACTAAATGAGTGTCTTAAGAAACTTGGATTTACATTATTTACCATTTACAATTTTGGCCATCTACAAAACAAATAAAAAATATGTATGAATTTTAATAAAACAAATTTTGGACTAAGTTAAAGAAAAAATTATATTGATTTATTTTATTATGATTTTTTAGTTGTTATTATTTTAATAAAGTATTTTCAATTTTGTGATTTTTTGTTTTTTAAAGTTATATAAAAATTCAAATACATTTTATTATTTTTAATTAATAAATTTAATTGAATATTGAAATACAAATTTAGCAAAATAATTAGTTCTTTATAATACATGTAAAGTTAAAATCACATGCTTAAGAGATCAAATTATGATAAAGATGGTATTTGGTCTCATACTTAAAATTAATGTTAAATATTAATAAAAAGTATATAACTTTACTAGAGGTAATTTAGAAATGATGATAAAAAAGTACAATAGCTACATGATGAGTTATAATGTCTTCTAAATATTGTTGTCATGTTGATTGACTATAAATATTGTTGTTTTGACTTGGAGCCTTGTGAACTTTAACGTTATCTTTCCCATCTTATTCAAAACCTCACTAGCCACATGATGAGCTATAATGCCTTGATAAATAATGGTGTGAAGTTGATTGCATATAATTATTGTTGTGATAACTTGAAGCCTTGTGAACTTTAAAGTGAAAATACTAGTTAGCTTGCATAATATTAGTTAAAACATTATACAATAAAACACTGATTTTATTCTTGAATATATATATATATATATATATAGATATAAACCTTAGTTTTTCAAATAATTGTACGAAGGCCCGCAGGGATTTGGTCTCGTGGCCAGCCAACTGTCTGCTAAGTTGTTCGTGCTGCTGTGTAGGTTATGAGTTCAAGTCTCATCTTAGCTTGAGGGGCCATTCTCGTGCACCGGTTCCTCCCAGCGTTTATAGTGGCAGCCGGTGGGATTCGACCCCATGTAAAGCGAGTACGATACCAAAGCAGTCCCTGATTCTGCTAGATATAAAAAAAATAAAATATATAAATAAATAATCGTGAGAGCAAAACATAAAAAAATATGAAAAAATTAAAAAAATTCTCCCATTATCTCTTTAAGATAATCATAATAAATTAGCATTTATTTAATAATGATCACGAAATGACCTCATATTAATTATAATTATTATAATTAAAAATATTAATTATTAATAAAATCAGAATTATAATCATTACAATATTGTTCATAGTTTATAAAATTAAAAATATTTTGTAAATAAAATAAACTGTTCTATTGCCATTGCAGCATATTGTTAATCGATTTTGTTTTCGCAATAACTTCATGGGATGCCATCTACGTCTTTTTTTTCTTGGTCGCCCCGCACTCCACTCTTGAAAATTAGAAAGGGCACTGCGTCAGGATCGGTTTTAAGCGAAAAAATGAAGGATTGTGTCTCACAAATATATAAGAAAGCTCATCAAACATGATTTTCAATTACCGTGAGAACAATTACTTTATTTTGCATGCAACTAGGGAATTGTAGATATTTTAAGAGAAGTACTCTTAAGTATTTCATTTCAATCTTCCACTATTTTTTGTGTACATACAAAACGCTAGATCTTCCCACATCCTCCCTCAAATACACAACTTCTTGCATTTAACACTGGTTTTTGTGACTGCAATAAAACCGTATACATATGTTACCTAAGTCTATATGTTATTTTTATTTGTCACACAAAGACTCAACTTTTATTTGTAATCCAAACCACCATATATCTGTGATTCCCGTGGAGTGGGCATTTCTATCTCAACGTCAATATACACTACAAAGTATGAAAATATTGAAAGTACTCAATCACATTATTAATTAATTCCAAATAAAATATGATTTTAACAAATATTCTTAAAATTATTTTAGAAAATTAAAATCAATTATTCATTAATTTTCAGAAAATAAAATAAATATGAAAAACAAAACCTCTAACAGAACACTTTTCACACGATAAAATACTTGGGAATACTCTTTCCAATAAAAATTTCATCAAAACAATTTCATCAAATGTATACACAGAGTGGATTAACGAAGAAAATGATAACTTCCGCATGGACAAAGAATGCATATGTAAAGCCACTTTAGTTTAATGCATATGTTAACAATGGCCAAATTCGTGGCGCAGTGTAGAAAAAGCTCCCACTATAATTACCACATTCAAATTTACTTTCCCTCCTAATGACACGTCATTGTTTATTATGACGTCAAAAAGATTCCACCACTATATGGGACCACTACTTAGCACGAGGAGGATCTAAGGGACCACTATCCCACCACTATATGGGAGTCGGGGGACCACTACTAAGCACGAGGAGGATCTAAGGGACCACTATCACCCGTCATGGTTTGTTGTATGTTATGATGTATGTTATGATGTCAGACAATATTAGGCGACCACTATCACGCACGAGGAGGATCTTTGGGACCACTCTCACCGCTTCTTTCCTCATGTCAGAAAGATATAAGAGTAATTAATTCACGTCTTCCATTGCAGAAACCGTAAAGGTTTGATTATGAGGGTGAATAATCATATTTTCACGTGGAGAGAGGGAATGATGTCATTGTCAAATTTCTTAGTGTCACATTATTAAATTTCTTTGTGTAACGGTGGGTATGCAGACTTAGTGAAGTGCTAAAAGACTATTTCAATGACACAAAGTTATAGATACATGGTTAGCGTTTAAATTTATTATAAAATTTTAATTAAAAAACGTAGTTGAAAATAAAATTATATTGAGGTGACTTGTTATATAATTTAGTTATAAATTTTTAAAATTTTTAAAATAAAATGTTTACATTGGATAAATTAAATTATGTATTTTTAGATTTAAATTATATTTTTATTTTTTAATTGATTAAATTAAATTATTTTAATTTCTAAAATTTAGATTATTGTTTTTTTAATAAAATTTTCTGGCTATATTATATTTTTGATCTATTTCTTTTTTAATTTTACTAAATTGTGAATTCAATTTTTTAATAAATTTACATTCTAAAATAAAAGTAATTAGATATATTTTTTAATTATTTTTTTAATTTAACATAAAAGTTTAATAAATCAATACTATGTTTTTATTGTTGAAGAAGGAAATTCAAACTCGTTCGAAAAGTTTCTACTAGATGCGATGGAAGTTACAGTCCACTTTGAGTGTAACATTATCCGAAAGTTTGAGGAAATCACCACACAATACAAGGCTTGTCATCACTATGTAACCTCGAGTTGAAGTTGTTGAGTTTGAGGAAGCTAGAGTTTCCTCAAACTCAAGCTTAATTTCTATTTTGTTTTATTAGGCTCTACCCATTTTTATCTCATAAGGGTTTTGTCTTTTTGTATTTTGAAATAAATGTAAATGGAAGTGTTAGCTCTCCTATACGAAGATCATCTCTTAAGGTCAGAAATGGGCTCAGTCTGCTTGATTGTGCATAAAAGGATTCCTAGCTGGTCATCTTTCTCCATCCCTTACTCTCCCGCCACCTCATTTTCTTAACTGCTTGGCATAAGCCCCTCTTCCTTAAGCCCCAGGCACTTAAACTCCATAACGTGATCTTATCCATATAACCGCGCAGTTCACATAGGCTTTCCCTTTCGCATCAATCAAAGAGCATGTGCGTTAATCTCCGTTGTTTGATGGTCCATCACTGCAATCCAGCGTCATTCGTTGTCCCCACAGCCAAAACTTACCCGCGCATTAACCCGCGGGGAGAGTGGTTTCACATCAGTTCCATCTGACACGTGTTGTGTGCCTATTGCATCACTTCCCCGCATATGAATACCACCCATCTCCGAAAAGCGATGCGAGCAATACCGCTTACCTCCCGTCCGTAGTCTCCTTTTCGTTATCGTCTGTGTACCTTCCACCACCGATAACCGTTGGATCTATCCGCCCAAGATCCAATGGCTCAGGGCTGTTGGTTCCCGCCTTCTCCTAATGTCTCCCGCCGATAGATCCCTGCCATTCATTCGTTTAATCCAACAACTGATTTTCTTCCTCCACCCATCCTGACTATCCACGTCCATAGCCATTGTATGTTCACGAAGGACGAAGGTGGCTAGCTACCTGTACCCGGCACAGTTACTCTTCAACTACCTCATTCAAGTGCAATATGGCTGAAGGATGAGAAGGGCGACGCCAAAGAAGAAATTCAGAACCAACAATTATGGAATTTCATGCATATTACACTCCACCTGATCAAGAAGTACAACAAAGTATCAAAAAATATCAATTTTGTTCACTAAAGCCAGCAGATTGCAGCAGAGACCCATACTAGATAGTTAAAGCGGTTGGTGGTCCATTATGACCCCTCCACGCATAGAATAACAGAGCATTTTTGTAATCAAACTCTATATATACCCAAAAACACAATGTGATGAGGGTTGATAGTTTTGCTTCAGATGTAAGGTTCAACTTCTAGAGACTGTAACTACTTTGATACTTGCAGCGTCTAGTCTTCATTTTCAGCTAATACAAGCTTCTTTTGATATTAATTGCTCACTTTCCCCTTCTTCTCTGTTCTACGTTGTGCCTATTATGCATTTGTTCGTGTGCTCTTGATATTAAGCATTTGAGGGGCTATCATCCCACCTCTGTGTTAGAATCTTGTATGTCTTATTGAATGTGTTATGCAGGCTTCTTTTTACTTAGTGCCAGAGAGCTGTCATCCTATCTGTGCATTAGGAAATAGATTAGCAGACATCTTTACTAGCTGCATCTGGCCATCACAGAGTCTTGTGCATCTGCTGGTGTGGTCAGTATTCTCTATATTCACCTAATTTCTTGAGCTGTGAGCAATTGGTGGTCTAAAGCCTTGTAGTCTGGGGCTGTTCACCCGTGTCTAAAGTTAAGTGTAGTAGAAGTGGTTATCTGGCTTGAAAAAGCATCATTCCTTCCATTCATCCATATCCAACATTTTGATGAGTTTTTGGAATGTTCCCGAGCATCTTTGAAATACAACCTAGGAGAGTTTCTTGGGGTGATAACATTAATTGGTGCCGTTTCTCGGGAGAGGAGATTGAAGCTCAGCTTCCCTGGGAGATGACACAATTCCAGATTTTGATGATAGACAAAGTCTGGGTGCATTTCTGGTTGTAATCATCTATCTGGCGACTCCGTTGGAAGAATACCAACCTTTGGCGACTCCACATTATAGTCCTGGCTGAGTTTGTGAAGCATACTCAAAGAAATCCTCAGAAATCACCAGCTGAACCAGTGCTTAACCTTGAGAAGATTGTCAAATCGAAGAAAACATCATAGAAAGGAGCATCAGGATCAGGTAAGCCCAAGAAATATTATGTATCTCTGCAAGAGAAGGTTATAGTTGAAAATACTCAATTTGAAGATCTAGAATCTAGTACTGCTAGTGAAGAATCAGATGTAGAGATTTGTAAAGCTCCTTGTTCATTTAGTTCCCCTTTGGATCTTAGTCCAAAGATAGCATCCCATTCATTCCATCATATTCCTTTGCCTCTACCATCCATTTCATTGTTTCCCACTATTCAATTTACCAGTATCATTCCACCTACTCCAGTCATGGCAGGTCAGCGAGCACCTACAAAGATGGAGAGAATTATTGCTGCTAGATATGGACCCTTGGTCTTGTCTGTCCCTTTAAATGCTATGCCTGCAGGAGAATATCATAAATACATGCCTAAGTTCACTGGTACAGATGGGGTAACAGCTGAAGAACACCTTGAATCTTTCTATAGTTATGTCGCTAACCTGGATATTGGTGAGAATGATGAGTGGATGAGAATTTTTGTTCAGAGTCTTAATGGAGAGGAAAGAAAATGGTTCAGAGATTTGACCCCTAGATCTATTGTTGATATTGAAGCCTTAGATGATGCATTTTTTAAGCACCGGGGAGATAAATAAGACTTACTATATTACCATACTGAGTTTCGTAACCTGAAGAGGGAGAATGGGGAATCATTGCCTGATTTTAATAAGAGATTTAATCGTATGTATAGTAAAATACCAGCTGAAGTACACCCAACCACCACCTTAGCTAAACTCACTTATGCCAATGCTTTTGACTCTGATTTCTGCTTATTGTTGAGAGAAAGAAGATGTGCCACTGCAGCTGATATGCAAGATGTAGCTCTAGTAGTAGAATCCAATATAATGGCTGTAGAAAAACTCAAAAGTCAGGCTGACAGAAGGAGATAGAGAGGTGAGGCTTCTTCTTCCTCTGCTTCGTCATCAGAACCTAAACTAGATAAAATGACCAGAATGATAGAGTCATTGGCTACTGAAATATCTAAGCTGAAGGTTGAACAGAACTTAGGAAAGACAAGGCAGAGAATGCATTTGCTCCTAGAAATTCAAATCCATACAGAAGAGCAAATGAGTAGTTACAAATCATTCAGAGGGGTAAAGAACCAAATGAAGAACACAAAGTTAAAGATCCTTTTCAAAATGTAGTAACGAAAGAGGAACAATTCGAAGAAGAGGATGAAATACATTTCATGGAAGATAAAGGCATTGCTACCTTCTTGACATTGGTTGCATATGAAGAATCATTAATACAAAATCAAACCAGTCAAGAGTGGGATAGAGAGGTTGTTCTGTAGACTGGTGAACAACAAAGATATAATCTGAGTTCAAATGCAAATAATGTCAGGGAGAATCCTTCCCAAAGAGTTGTTGTCCAAACAAAGTCTCAGAATACTAGACAGAAAAGACCAGCAATTGATCCAGTCATCCTCAAAGCTCCAGTTCAAGAGGTAAGAGGTCCTGACAAGTCCCCTTCCCCTTTTAGCTTTAAAGCAGAAGTTCAGAAATTGAAAATATATGTGCCTCTGTCAGAACTTGTAAAGAGTGAAGTGTTTAGAAAGCCTATCCTTGAAGCTCTTGAGTTGAAAACCACACAAACCTCCACTGACTCTGTCAATTTGCAAGATGATAGACCTGCAGTTGTGCTTAGCCCAATGACCAAACCTGTTGATAATAATTCTCCATCTTTTTATGTCTCCTTGACCATTCATCATAAAATCCTCCACAATTGCCTGCCAGACACAGGGGCTAGCCACAATATAATGCCAAAAGCTGTCATAGAAGAGTTAGGCCTTGATATCACTAGACCATATCATTATTTATTTTCTTTTGATTGAAGGAAAGTAAAATGCTTAGGACTGATCAAAGATTTAGCTATTACCCTAACTCAGCTGCCGATGAAGAGCATGGTGATGGACATTGTGGTAGTAGATGTCCCTCCTAAGTTTGGGATGCTGCTATCTAGAGGATGGATTAAGAGATTAGGTGGGACATTACAGAATGATTTATCTTATGCTACTATCCCAGTCTTTAGAGAAGAAAGCAGTAGATTATACAGAGAAGCAAAGTTGGCCTACATCATTAGTGATGAGAAGAATCCTTCTAATCATCCTATTTTTGCTGTGGATACCGATTTTGAAGCATGTATACTCCAAATAGAAGAATCTCAGAAGGCCTCAATGCAACTCAGGAAACAAATAGTGTAGGCCAAGGAAGAGCAAGGAAGTCAGGTTTTGGAGATGTTCTTTGTTAGACCCATATACTACTAGTGTAACCCCTTATTGTTATTAGTACAACCCACTTATTATATTGATGTACCCATGCAGTGCCCACATTGTTGCTATTGTGCCCCATAGCAGCCCACTATTGTTGTTATTGTGCCCTTACATTATTATTGTTATGTCGGCTCTGATTATGTTATGACCCCTTAGACTCCTATATATAGAAAGGAGGTATTTTCATTTGTATCATCGAAGAATTTGTTCATTTATGTAATGTAAAGGAGGTTGCCCCCTCGAAGAGGCTGATTCTAAGGCGTTGATCTATCTTTTCTATCTTTTCTTGAGCTGGTTTCATAACATTTGGTATCAGAGCTTTGGATTCTAGGGTTTCGCTGCTCCAAACAGGTCATCGTGGCATTTTCGCTATAATATTTTTTCTATGACGTTTCAGAAGTCGCAAAACAAACCCATTTGAGAAGAAATCATGGTGAACCCTGGGTCCGAATTTCAAAGATGTTTGTGCGATATTTTCGGAGATATGATCTGAGGAAGTTGGTCTTTTTAGAGACTCCTGAATTACATTCAAAACAGGTGACCTAGGGAAAATCGTAATAACTTTCTCTCTGAGCATCGGATTGAAATTTCGTAAGAAGGTACAGAAAGAGGACAGACTGTAGCTTCGTGTGTGCATTTTACAGATCCAAAGGTTGAAACAGTGACTCGTGGTACGTCGTACAAATTCTCTCTACTGAACTAGTCTCTAATCAAGTCACTGTGGGAGATTTCGCATAACTCTTCCTTGGAGAATCCAATTTGGGTCAGACTTGTGGCATTGGAAAGAGGACACAGAGGGCTACAATAGTTCATAGCTTCAGAACTTAAATATCTGAAAGTACAAAGTTACCATCATTTCAAGATCGAGCGCCTAAAATCTAGAAAAAGCAAGATGAGGAAGTTTGATGGCAAGGATCCGGTAAATTGGATACGTCAAATGGAGCAATATTTTGATCTACATGGTGTACCACTGTTACAGAAGATGTATTGCATCTTCATATTAGAACCAGATCAATTTTTATGGTATAAAGGCTTTGTTCTCGTAAACGACTTGTTACGTGGTCAATTCTCACAGAGGAAATGATAGCACATTATGAGGATACAAAGAGCAACACCTTCTTTAGAGCAACACCACAACAATTGGAAAGAGTAAAAGGGCTTTGTGACATAGTGAAAAGCAAAATTATGGAAACAAGGAAGCATACCCCTCACAACTATAAAGATGGAAGTGTTGTTTCTCCTAGCCTTCCACAACCTAAAAGGGTTACACCACAACAATTGGAAGAAAAAAGAGAAAAAGGGCTTTGTTACAATTGTGATAGCAAATGCACTAAAGGTCATAAGTGTGCTAAGAAGAAATTATTTTACATAAAATATGAAGAGGAGGAGGAAAAGGAGCAAGAATCATCAAAAGAAGAGGATATATGCCAGGACCCCACCCCAGAGATAGAAGAAATGAATCATACCATATCTTGTAAAGCATTGGCAAGAATTACCACTCCTCAAACTCTCAAGATAGAAGGACATATCAAGAAGAAAAAGGTGCAAGAAGTGAAATATCACATAGAGAAAGAAGAAATGAATCCAACCATATCTTGTAATTCATTGTTCGAAATTACCACTCCTCAAACTATCAAGATAGAAGGACATATTAAGAAGAAAAATGTTCAAGAAGTGAAAGATCACATCGAGCATCAAAAAATGAATCCGGCCATAGCTTGTAAAGGATTGGAAGAAATTACCACTCCTCAAACTCTAAAGATAGAAGGACAAATCAAGAAGAAAAAGGTAATAGTTTGATTGATTCAGGAAGCACCCACAATTTTATTCATTGTAAGGTAGCAAAAGAATTGAATTGCTTCCTATATCCAGCACCAGAGTGTCAAGTGATGATTGCAAATTGAGGAACAATAAATTGCTCTGGAAAGTGCCATAATATCAAGCTATCCATGGGAGAATATGTATTGACTAGCCCAATGCTTTCCATTCCAATGGGAGGTGCTGATGTTGTACTAGGAGTCCAATGGCTACAATCCCTTGGTACAATAGCTTTTAATTTTCAAGAACTTTTCATCAAAGTTTCTATGGAAGGAAAGGAAGTTGAATTAAGGGGTATTGCAGCGAAACAGGAAAAGATAATCAGCTCTTAATGGTATTGACAAAGCTTTCTAAAAAAGGAGCAAAAGAGTGTTAATTGCACAATTATGTTTCGCAGATGTTTCCACATCGGAATCATCTATTTCTCCAGATCTTCAAAAAGTCCTGGACAATCATTCCAAGGTATTTGAGACTCCAAAGGTCTCCCACCTATGCTTGATCATGATCATGCTATTCATTTGATTCCAGGAAGTGTTCCTCTAAACATCAGGTCGTACAGATATCCCTATGTCCAAAAGAGTGAAATTGAATGTATGGTTGCAGAAATGCTAGAGGCTAGTATAATTCAACTGAATCAAAGTTCTTTCTCTGCTCCAATAGTATTGGTGCACAAGAAGGATGGATCATGGTGCATGTGTCTAGATTATAGGGAGCTCAAAAAGCTCGCTATTAAAGATAACTTTCCCATTCCTGTCATTGATGAATTATTGGATCAATTGCATGGATCAATTTACTTAACCAAGTTGGATCTTCATTCATGATATCATCAAATCAGAATGAAGACTGAAGACATTCTGAAAACAGCATTTAGAACTCATGAGGGTCATTATGAATTTTTGGTCATGTCTTTCGGCCTTACCAATGCACCTTCAACATTTCAAGGTTTGATGAATTCAGTTTTCAAACCATTCCTTAGAAAATTTGTGTTAGTATTTTTTGATGATATACTAATATACAACAAGTCTTGGAAGGATCATGTTGAACATGTTGACAGGGTGCTACAACTATTGGAGCAGAAACAATTATATGCAAAAAGATCCAAATGTTTCTTTGGAGTCCAAGAGGTGGAATATCTGGGTCATATTGTATCTCATGAAGGAGTTAAGGTAGACCCTAGCAAAATTAAAGCCATTAAGGAATGGAAAATCCCCACATCCATAAAGCATCTATGAAGATTTCTCGGGTTGACAGGGTATTATCGCAAGTTTGTTAAGAATTATGGAAGAATAGCAGCACCTCTAACAACATTATTGAAGAA
>APFE030527168.1:3805-53936 GCA_000404065.3 Pinus taeda
AATCAATCATCAAGAATTTCTGCATCAAACAATCTCCTTTTCACCAATTAGCACTGAATCAAGTAGACACTTCTCTGGTAGCTGTATCCAAATCATAGTAACTGTAACCACACACCAAATCTAAACCCAGAACAAAAAAATACTATCATTCAAGCTTAAAGATTAAGACCCATCAATAAAACGTATCCTTCTCCTTGCACTCAGGTTCCTTTTTTATTCAGATCCAAATCTGCACCATAACCCAATCACAGTATTCCAAATCTAGCACTTTATCAGATATTCAATAACAATTCAGATGATGCTTTGCCAAATGATATCCTTCCCCTTTTATAGTCTTAGGCCTTTCACAATACCACTGTCCAAAACCATAATAACGCAATACCATGAACCCAATACTTGGGATCAACACTTTTGGATGCAATACCACGAACCAAAACCATAGGATCAAAAAAACTGTCAGACCAATACCATGAACCAAACATGCAAGTGCGTGAACTTTTCTGCACATGAAATAAACTTTTTCTCCACATAAAAGTGCGTGAAATTTTCTCCACATGAAATAAACTTTTTCTCCACATGAAATAAACTTTTTCTCCACATAAAAGTGCGTGAAATTTTCTCCACATGAAATAAACTTTTTTTCCACATAAAAGTGCATGAACTTTTTCTACATGAAATAAACTTTTCTCCGCATAAAAGTGCATGAACTTTTCTCCACATGAAATAAACTTTTCTCCGCATAAAAGTGTGTGAACTTTTCTCCACATGAATAAACTTTTCTCCACATGAATAAACTTTTCTCCACATAAAAGTGCATGAACTTTTCTCCACATGAAATAAACGTTTCTCCGCATAAAAGTGCATGAACGTTTCTCTACATGAAATAAACTTTTATCTTCTTGAAAGTGTGTGGAATTTGCTGCACTATAATTTATCATCTAATATGAGTGGGTTGCCATCAAGTACAACATATGTATCATAATGCCAACAACCCCTACAGAACATAATTGACTTGTAATAGTATTAAAATCATTTAAATGGTCTGCAACAAATTCACCTTCCAGCATCTTCATATTAAATAACCATTTCATAAGAAATAACTTGTTTGAGGCCGAGGGTTTTTCATATAGTTTCTCCAATGCCTTAATCAAACCCTCTGTTGTTGTTTCCTTCGAAATGTTGAAGGCGACTAATGTTGCGAGGCACAACTGTATTGTTCCGAGCGCCTTTCTATTGAGAAGGTTCCATTCTTCATCTGTCATACCCATCGACATCTTTTCTTTTCCACCCAATGGTAGGTATAGATCTTTCTGATACAGATAATCTTCCATCTACATCTTCCACAGTGAGAAGTTTTGGCCATTAAATTTCTCGACCCTAAGCTTACCATCTTCCACCATTGCTCCCACTCGAATGAGGAACCGTTCTTTCTTGCTAGTTTATCAGCCAAATAGACCTTCGGCTCTGATACCATTTGTTAGAAAATTATATATTATGGAGAAATGTTACACATAAAATATTTCAGAAATATAAACAGAAAATGCATAAAACAAGAGATACATAGATATACGTGGTTCACCCAGTTTGGGCTATGTCCACCCCAAACAGCTAGTCCTTCCTTTCTATTATCCAACAAAATGAAGAGACACAACCTACAGCAGATCCGTTGTAATATCCTTTGTTTTCTCTCACAGTCTCACCTCTCTGCCTCTCGCTCGAAGAATATACATCTATTACACAACCTCAAATACAAAGAGAGGGGTTGCCTTCTAGGGCAAAAAACCCTAAACTAAACATAATTTCTACTGTCAGATCATCCACCTAATGAATAGCCCAGAATGACTAGAAATTACTATACTTTTACAAGGCAATTTTAAATCTATTTTTAGCTTCAGGGGCACGACCCTCGAGCCCCCGCTGGGGGACTGCTAGCCCCCAGACACCCGCGGGGGGACAAGTCCCCCCCGCACGCCCCTGCGTGGAGGGGTGTACAAACTTCCTGGGGTATACATCCAGCTGAAACAAAGACCTCTGAACAATCATGCTACACACACAACATTTCCTTTAGCAATTTTCCCTGTATTCAAAATTTAAATATATATTTTGTGCAAGAAAAAGACTGATGCTTTTGAGCCATAAATTCTATAATATATCCTTCAAGAGTCACATTAACCCAAAAATCAATGACTCTTGTTAATTTTGTATACAATTGATGAAGATCAACTAGATCTGATGTAGTCCAATTCCTGCAAAACCTGGGTTTTACCAGAACCCTTAATTTGTGGTGAAATCAAGTCAGCTAATTTTCTACTTCTTGAGAAATTTGTACCAAAAAATCTCGTACTGATTTCAAGAAGGTTCAGCATACAATGTTTCCTCTTTGACCCACTCAGATCCTTCTATCTTAGATCTTCCTGCTGCAAAATTAAGTAATCAATCCTTTCATGCCACCGTTTTTGGATATTCCAACGAATATTCTAGGGCCACATGATCTAAACCCCCCTTCAAGAAATGCGTGGTCTCTATAACAAAACCATTTGTTGGCAGAAAAATTTAATTTGATACTGATCAGGGGACCAACTGAGGGTGCCAAAACAGATCTCATGTAGTCTAGTACTTCGCCAACATTTTCACTCCTTTAAGAAGAAGAAGAGTCTCACCCGAGGTGAGTTGGAACCATGAAAAGATATAGGGGATTTAGATCTAATTAATTATGCCACTTGTGCAACTACTACTACATTCATTATTAACCATTTGGTTTATATACTCAATAGGAATTAAACATATGTAGAAAAATTTAAAAGGGGCTCATAAAATACACATCTAAATATCAAAATTCTCATCTTCGTTATATAATTAATCAACAGAGGACAATTTCATTACATCATCAACATTACAGCTTACGACAATTACATACTTGCGTGCAAAATCAAAAACCATGTGTAATACATAAACAAAACATTGCAAGACGAGATCTCAGAAACTGAATAACTCTAGACACTAGGCATTGTTTGTTCTCCTGGCTCGATTTGAACTTTATGGAACTACCTAAAAAAATTCTCGCTATATTTTTTCCTTCTTTTATAGCCATGCTCGCTTGATCGGATACCTCACTTGCTTGATCCATGGTTTTTAAATACCTAGGGCCATTACACTAGTTTTCTATTGACTATATAAAAATCAACTCCTAATTCTTCGGCATGCTCCCTTATTTTCCATTCCAAACCATCCTACTACCATTTTGGTTTTTTGATGCTATATTTCTGGTATTTTCATCCAAAATGTCCTTCGCAGTTGTTGTTCCTTCAAAATCGAAGGAGCCAACAAAGTTGATCATCTATCATTTATTCCTTTCTTGCAAGCAAAGTTAGTCTTGACAAGAAATCTAGAACTACAGTCTCCTTCCCTGGTTTATCAACAATAGTCAAATCAATTTGTTGTAATAATAACAACCATCTAATTATCCTAGCATTGACATCTAGTTTATTCATTAAATACTTAATGGTTTCATGATTAGTGTGAACCAAAGTTTGATAACCAGTGATACAATGCCTAAACGTTTTTAGATAATGTACTACAGCTAAGACTTCTTTTTAGTGACATTATAATTCAACTCAACTTTAGACATATTCTTACTAATGAAATAGATAGTATAAGGTGATTTATCTTCCACTTGTCCTAAGGAATCCCCTACAGCTTTGTTTGAGGAATATGTGTGTATATGGAAAGGTAATGCCCATTTGGTATCCCTAAGGATGGGTGTAGTGGTCATGTTTTCTTTTAGTATTTCAAAGGCTTCTTGACAGTTGCCTGTCCAAGAAAAATATGAATCTTTAGCCAACGGACCAAAGAAGGGTGAAGCCAGTTTGCTAAAATATTTAATCAACCTTCTATAATACCAAAATAATCCAAGGAAACTCCCAATATCTATTTTCTTTTGAGGGATAAGGACCCTTTTGATGATGGAAATCTTGTTTGGTTCAACCTATATTCCCTCCTTGGATATAGAATTTCCAAGGACAGTCCCTGTATTCATAAAAAAATCACATTTATCAGGGCTCAATGAGAGATTCATTTCAATATATTTCTTCAATACTTTGAATAGTTTGGAGAGAGCTTCATGGAAGTCACATGCATAAGGATTTAAATCATCCATGTATATCTCAATAGAGTCATGAACAAGTTCAACAAAAATACTCAGAACTTCCCTTTGAAAAGTAGCAGGGCATTGCACAGATAGAATGAAAGAACTCTATAGGCAACCAAAGGACATGTAAATGTGGTCTTATCTTGATCTTGAGGGATGATATGGATTTGGTTATATCCACTAAATCCATCTAGGAACGAGATGAAATTTTGTCCTGCAAGCCCAAATAGGACTTGGTCAATGAAGGGCAAAGGAAAATGGTCGTTCTTTGTAGTCTTGTTAAGTTCCCAATAATCAACATACATTCTCCACTTCCAATTCTTCTTGGGAACCAAAGCAGGTGTTGACACCCACTCACTATCTAAAATGGGGTTTATGAACCCTGTATCCTGTAGCTTTTGTAATTCTTCTATCACAATGTCCTTAAGAGATGAGTCAATTCTTATTCGTGCTTGGCGCATAGGATTTCATCCCTTTTTTTTGTAAATGTGATGACTACAAATTGAGGGATGCACACATTTCATTTCCTTATAATCCCAAGAAAAAACATCTAGGTGTTGCCTCAATTTATTGCACATCTATTATTCCTTTTTGGCCGAGAGAGGGGTTTATATTTAAAATTCTAGATGGGCCAAACTCTACAGTCTTGACATGTTTTGGACTTAAGTCAACAAAGAACAAGTCATTCCAAGTACTACTCCTATATTATTTCATCAACTCATCAATTAGTATCAGAGTGGGAGGTTTATTTTGAAGGATATGGTGAATAAGGTCATCGTCATCAAGTTGTCCCCCTCTTATAACAATATCTAGAGTGCAGAATGGGTAGGGGGTTGTATGATTTAACTCATCCTCTTCCTCATCCTCTAACCATATGGGTAAATCATGTTCAATAGAAGGTTGAGCAAGAGGATACAACACAAGTGTTGGATAAATGTCCATTCTTGATAATCATGTTCCCAACCCTACAAATAATGTAGGCATTATCAGTGACCAACAAAGTTCTTCCTAAGATGAGAGGATAGCCATTAAACTTGGTTTAGGTTTGGAGGACTAGGAAATAAATCGGGTTCTCCCAAAATGGAGGAGAACTTTCATATGTTAGAAAATGTGAGTAACAATGAGTTGTATGTTGTTGGGTAGAGATATGCTTGAGCTCTCCCATTTGAAGTTCTTGATCCTACCTTTAAGGGCTTTCCCCTTTAGATGTGTACCTTCCTCCCTCTTTTTTGGATCCCTAACTCCCTCTCCCTTCCTATAAATCAACTCCCTTCCATCCCCAAGTGGTTGGTCATTGATTGCTTGCATTCTATTGGGTTGTGTTATATTCTCTCCACGAATAGCCTACGTAGTTAACCGGGGGGTTAGAGGGGGGGTGGATCCCCCCCTTTGTTGCATCAATTGCATAGTGGGGGGGTCATAGGGGGTGGGTAGCCCCCCTCTACGAGGTTCGAGGTAGCAGCCAGGCGAAAAAAAATAAAAATTTAGACCCTATATTAGGTTGGGCATACCTACTTATGGTTTTGTGCATGGTTTTCACACATGTTTTTGGACGCGATGGTTTTTGGTCCATGGTTTTGGACGTGATGGTTTTCGGTTCATGGTATTGAATTCTTCAGCATGAATACATATGTATTGTAACATTAAAAGGAACATAATGAAAAATCAAGCTGGTAGTCTCGGTTTTGGGATCCAGGGGAAAATCTATGTGTATATTTGTTTTATGTGTTATGCTCTCGCTTTTTTTATTTTCTGTTTTAGAATTTGTATGTAGGTAATTTCTGTACGGGGTTAAAACCTACATTTGGTATGAGAGTTGTTTTGGCTTCAAAGGGACGCCTTTGTTCCTAAGGGGTTTCGCTCATGCCTATTGTAGACCCTGTTTAGTGGGAGATCTATGGGATCGATTTTGGTCGTGAAAGAAGATAGCGAGCAATGGAAAGATAGAGATCAATAAATTTCATCGTCATAGTTTTGAGTTGTGAAAACTCAATGTGGAGGATTTGTTGGTGGATAAAGATAAATGGATCGCAGTAGATCCGGGTACTAAACCAACGGGAGGGTTCGATGAAGAATGGAATAAGTTGGATCAGAAGGCTAAGAGCACAATACAATTGTGTGTCTCAGATTCAATATTACTGAATGTATTAGGGGAAGCTACGGCAAAGGATTTGTGGGACAAGTTAGGGACTTTGTAACAATCTATGTCTCTGGTGAATAAACTTTTCCTATGAAAAAATATGTATAACCTGAGGATGAAAGATGGATACTAGGTGATAGAACATCTGAACGCATTTAATACTGTTGTAATTTAGTTATTATCTATTGATATTAACATTTTAGATGAAGATAAGTGCATCGGTTTGTTGTGTTCTCTACCAGATTCGTGGGATAGTCTGGTTATTGCAATAGGTAGCAATGAAACTTCCTTGTAGTTTGATGAAATAGTCTCATCCTTGCTGACGGAGGAGATGAGATAGAAAAATATGGAGAGATAGAATGGTGATGCCTTGTCTGTATGAGGAAAGTCCCAGAACAGAAACAAAAATAAGTCACCAAGTGGGAGATCTAAATCTCCAGGAAAACTTGTAAAGGTGGTTTGTTGGAAATACGGAAATTAAGGGCACTACAAAAGGGACTATATCTAAAGCTCCTAACAAAGCAAAGGGATCTAATGATGCTCCTTCTGTAGAGGCAAAAACCACCTAAGATGAAGGTGGGGATTTGTACTTGGGTTCTTCAAGTACAAATGTAGATCATGAGGCATGGCTTATTGACTCAGGTGCATCCTTTTATTTCACTCCCCATAGAGAGTGGTTCTGCGAGTATGAAAAAGACGATGGTGGTGATGTCTTCTTAGTGGATGATAAGAAGGCTAGAATCATTGGTTGCAGAAAAGTAATGTTGAATTTGCAAGGTGTAAGGGTTAGAACACTTTCGGGTGTTCTGTATATTCCTGCATTGGCTAGAAATTGGATTTCTGTAAGAAAGCTAGATGGTGCAGGTGTAAAAATAGTGTTCAAGAAGGATACCTGCAAGATGGTTTAGGTAGCACTGGTATTGATGTAGGGCGTTTGAATTGGAACTTTGTACAAACTACAGGGTAGCACTGTTGTTGAAGGGTGAAACAATTATGTGGTTCCTAAAAGTGGAGCAGAAAATCTAGTGGTCTCTGGAGAGAAGACCATGTTGTGGCATCAAAGGCTTGGACATATTGGAGAGAAGGGCCTTCGAATACTTCATGGTAAAGGTATGGTAGAAGGTATGAGTAATAGCTCTCTGTATTCTGATTTCTATGAAAAATGTGTATATGGGAAGCAGAATCGGGTGAGTTTCCCCTTTGGTGCTAAGAGGGTGAAACTATGTATAATTTATAGATGAATTATCAAGGAATACATGGATATATTTCCTTAAGAAGAAACCTGAAGTCTTTGATAGGTTTAAAGAATTTAAGGCTCTAGTGGAAAACCAGATAGAGAAGAAGATAAAGGTGTTGAGGTCAAATAACGGTGGAGATTTTTGCAACAAGGAATTTGAAGAACTTTGTAAGAACTGTGGTATAGCATGGTGGAAGACTACTCCATACACACTTGAGCAAAATGGAGTTGTAGAAATAATGAACAAGACGTTGATGGAAAGTGCAAGAAGCAAGCTCAATGGTGTTGGGTTAGGATATGAATTCTGGGCAGAGGTCGTGGAGACAACATGTTACCTGGTCAACAGATCACCTTCATCAACATTGGAGGATAAGACTCCACAAGAGGTATGGACTGGTCAAAAATCCTTTCTTTCACATTTGAGCGTATTTGGATGTGATGCATATGTACATGTTCCAATGGAGAAAAGAAACAAGTTGGATAGTAAATCTAAAAAGTGCGTATTTATTGGGTATAAGGATGGTTTAAAGGGTTATAATCTTTGGAACCCAGTAACAAGGAAGGTTGTGTACAATCAAGATGTGGTGTTCAGAGAGGTAAAAGATGTTATTAAACATGAAATCCAAGCAAATGAACCTAAGAAGATAGAGTTTGAGCTTAAGGAGGAAGAATTAGACTCTACAGCAGAGGAAGAATCAGAATATGAATAGCCACAAACTCTAGTTGTGAGGAGATCAGTTCGAGAAAAAAGGAAGCCAGAAAGGTATAGTGCATCTGCTCTCTGTTCAATTTTTTCTTTATATGTTATTGATGATGATCCCAGAACTATGAAGGAAGCAATACATTCAGAGGATGGAAAACTCTGGAAAAAGACCATGGTTGATGAAATGGCATATTTGCACAAAAATGAGGCTTGGGATCTAGTGGAGTTACTGGCTGAAAGAAAACCCATTGGTAGTAATGGGTTTTAAATAAGAAGACAAATGCAGAAGGAAAGGTGGAAAAATACAAAGCTCAGTTGGTAGAAAAAGGTTATTCCCAGGTGCTGGGAATTGATTTTGGTGATATTTTTTCTTCAGTTGCCAAGGTAGCTTCTATTAGATTAGTTTTATTTGTTTTTATTTCTTTTGATTTTGAGGTAGAATAGATGGATGTGAAGACAACATTTCTTCACAGGGATCTAGAAGAGGAGATCTACATGAAGCAACTTGAAGGCTTTGTGGTGTAGGGTAAGAAAGAACTGGTATGCAAGTTAAAGAAGTCTTTGTATGGGTTAACACAGTCACCAAGGACATGGTATCAGAAATTTGATACATTTATAAGGCGACTTGGCTTCACCAGAAGCAAAGAAGATCACTATGTGTATTTTAAATTAATTGGTGATCATGTCATTTATCTGGTCTTGTATGTGGATGATATTGTTATGGTTGGAAATGACAAAGAAATTATCCAGGATTTGAAGACCCAATTTTCCTCCAAATTCGACATGAAATGTCTTGGTGTTGAAAACTATATTTTGGGCATGGAAATTAAAAGAGATCAGGCAAAGAGGAATCTTTGGTTAAACTAGAGAAAGTATGTCGAGATAATATTGCAAAGATTTAATATGCAGGATAGTAAACCAGTGAAGGTTCCTATTCGTGTAGGTGTAAAGTTGTCTGTTGAACAATGTCCCAAGACATAAGAAGAGGAATAGGACATGTTGCGTGTTCCATATGCAAGTGTAGCCGATAGCCTGATGTATGCGATGGTATGTACTAGACCATACATTGCACATGCAGTGGGAGTATTGAGCAGGTTTATGTCAAAACCAGGGAAGGAGCACTGGACAATAGTGAAGTTGGTTTTCAAGTATTTGTGTGGCACTAATGATTATGGATTGTGCTACCAAGGAATGGCAGGGTTTGATAGAGTGTTGGATATTCATGGCTTTGTTGATGCAAACTGGGCTAGAAATTTGGATTAGAGAAGATATACAAGTGGGTATGTGTTTAACCTATTTGGAGGTGCAATTAGTTGGATGAGTAAGAAATAATCTGTAGTGGCACTATCGACTATAGAGGCAGAATACATGGCAACCACTCATGCAAGCAAGGAAGCAATTTGGTTGCAGAGATTGTGTTCATGTATGGGGTTAGTACAAGGAGATATAAGGATAGAATATGACAGCCAAAGTGTGATTTTATTGGCAAAGAACCCTGCTTATCATTCAAAGACAAAGCACATTGATGTTTAGTATCACTTTGTGAGGGATATGATAGAAGACAAAAAGGTGTTGCTCGTAAAGGTGGACACTTTAAATAATACTACAGATGCATTGACAAAATCTGTGAGCTCTGAGAAGTTCTCTTGGTGTAGAGAAACAATGGGCATTACATGGATGGATAAATGACTAACCTCTCCTCTGGCACCCTGTGGAAATAAAACAATAAGTGGGAGAATGTTGGGTTGTGTTATATTCTTTCCACTACTAGCCTACGTAGTTAACCAGGGGGTTAGAGGGGGGGTAGAGCCCCCCCTTCGTTGCACCAATTATGCAGCAGGGGGTCATAGTGGGTGCACCAGCCCCCCTTCTCCAGGGGGTTTGAGGGGGGTGGGTAGCCCCGCTCTACGGGGTCCAGGGCAGTGCCCTAGGGAAAAAAATTGGACCCTGTATTAGGTTGGGCGGACCTACCTATGGTTTTGTGCATGGTTTTTGCACATGCTTTTGGACGTGATGGTTTTTGATCCATGGTTTTGGATGTGATGGTTTTCATTCCATGGTATTGAATTCTTTAGGATGTATAAATATGCATTGTAACATTGAAAGGAACATAATGAAAAATCAAGTTGGTAGTCCCGATTTTGGGATCCAGGGGAAAATATCTATGTATATTTGTTTTATGTATTATATACAGGGTTGAAACCAATGCATTCGTATGTTGAGATTATGCCTAAATGTTTCCCATCTAACTTGGAGAAGGAGTGCTTGAAGAGTCTTGGTTTGGACTTGGACATCAACCAAAAGGAGGTTTCAAACATCAAGGCAATGGTTATATGCTTGCCTTTTTTATTCATTAATATACACATCTAATGTTCACTTTCCATAAATTTATAAATATTTACACATTTAGCTTGATACTCCTTGATCTATGAATTAGTTTATGTTTGATATATACCATGTATGCTCTTGTATCTTATATTGTCCTTTCATCTCTCTTGCAAGTACTTGGATGTAAAGAACAAGCAAGGAGCGAGCCTGGAAGCTAGGATATTGAAGCCATCACCAAAAGATCGAGTGATTAGCATTAGAGCGAGGTAGGTTTCTTCCTCTCTCTACATTTTTAAACATAAGCTAGGAAATTTTGCATTAGTTTGTTCAGTTTGTTGCTAGACCCACTCATTGGGCTAGAGATATTGCCTCTGTCCACAGAGGGGATTTATCTTCACAACAAGAATATCGGGGTGGATATGGCTAAAAAGGATGATCTACAGTCTAAGGATTCTATGGAGGAGCATAAGGCCAAGGAGGAGGTATGGACCATCATGGATGGGTGGAAGGGTACCAAGGTTGAAAAGGTGCATTCGGATTTGAATTGTAGTGAGGATAATGTGCACCCTGCATGCCTTGTTGATATGGTCAAGGCCTTGGTGGCCTCCTTTGGTTAATGAAATATAGTTATTCTAAGCCACTCTCTACTCCTCCTTGGTATGAAGTTGTTAGGCCCAGTAGAGAGGGATATTTGTCTATTACATTATTCTCTTCACATACTACGTATACTTCTATAACATTCAATGGGCATTCATTCCAAAGATGTCTTTTAGTACATCTAGGACATAAAATAGCTAGTGACCTTTCTACTTCCTCTTGTTTCCTTTTTATTTTCATGGTATCCATTTGTAGGGAAAAGGTACACAACATTTCACTCTTGAAATCCTCCAACATATTCCCTACTTCATGCTTAATGGATGTTGTGGAGAGAGAGGAGTTGTCCAAGTTTTGTCTAGATCTACCATTCTTCCTAGCATCCCTAGAATAATTATTGAATACAATTTTGTTGTCATCATAAGGAAATTGGTAGATATATCCTCCAAATAAAATGTTGAGGGTTTCCATTACACCTTCTCTGATCCCTTAGAGAAGAACTCACTTGAGTGACTCAACATCATGGGTATAGGTGGCCCTCCTATAGTTGAGTTGAAACCTTTCCTCATAGTCTTCCAAAGATTCATCAGGTTGAAGGGTCATCCTAAATATTTCCTCCTTTGTTTCTTTGGACCTATATTAATCCTGGTATTTATCATTGAAGTTTCGTTGCATTTGGGCCCAAGTAGTGATGTTGCCTCTAGGTAGAATCATAAACTAATGCAGGGTTGCATCTTTGAGGGTAGAAGGCAACAACTTAAGCTTCTTCCCATTAGAGACAGAGTCATAGGTCCTACATACAACAAAAAACTCAAACATGAAGGTGTCAAGATCTTCAGAAGTAAATCCATGGAAATGTGGAAGGGCAGTAGGGATTATATTTTTCATTCTAGCCTCTCCTTTGATTTCTCTGATAGGGAAGAGTTCATTATTCTAGTTTTCAGCCATGGTTTGGGTAGGTGAGATGGGTTCTTCTTCTTACCCAATAGGTTCTTCAAAAAATTTAGGTTTCTCACCTAGAGGATCTTCCAACTCCCCTGTAGTTAGAGAGGGAAGTTCATAGTCACTGAAGATGAAGATTAACTGCTTGAGGGTGTGGGGGTTTTTGTTAATAATTTTCCTTCGTTATCCCTACCCTTATGAGGCATGAAAGAACATTTTTTTTTAATTTTTCACTTTTTTAAAGCAATAAGACTTATGAATAATAGAAGGAAAAAAATACTCAAGAAGAACAACACCTACTTAGACACCTCCCCAGCAATGACACCAAAAAGTGGTGAGCCCTGGTATTTCACCAAGAGTGTTACAACTCCCAAGGGCTCCTCAACTCAAATTATCAACCTAAGGTTTATAAACACTTAAAGGTGAAATTTTATATGAACAATGGGTTAGGTTATACTCATGCCACCCTCAGTCATGACATCAGATCAAATTGTTGAGAGAACATTCCTCCAACTCAACTGTAGTGAAAGCGCAACTGAAAATTGATTCTTAACTATGAAAGTGAAAATTCCATTTGTTCTACTTCTAGATGGTAATTAACATTACATGAAAGAGAAACACCTAATCTACCTGCAGAGGTAAAGCTACTCTATCTTGCATAATTCATTGAATTAGTAGCCCATTTTCATGTATCATTGATCTACTTAAAATTTTCTTTAAAATAAGAAATATAACTTGTATCATGGTTATGAATGAAAAACACTAATTATATTATGTTTTTCATTGAGGAAAAGTGGTGGTCAGAGTGGTATAAGAGATTCTCTTAATCATAAAATAACAAGTTTGGGTCATTATTCATCTTGACTGAGCTAAGGCTAAAGTGGGAAGAAAAACAAGAAGAGGAAAATGGTGCTATAGGACGGCTATAGTTGCTACTACAGAAGTTTCTATATTGCTATGGGAGGCGTTTCGAGAGCCCTTTTAGGGTGGATATGGTTCCTTGAAGGCATGAAGAGGTGGATGAAGGTAGGAGGGAGTGAATGAAGTTTGGGGAGCCTCCTAGCCAAGTTGAAGACCTCTTGTAGGTTTGTCTTGCACCAAGATGAATTCCCATGGTGCCCTTAATTGTCTAAATAGAGTGATTGTGGAAACAAAGTTTTGGGAGCAGAATTGAAGGGTGGAAGGAGAATATGGAGAACTCTAAGTGCAAATGAAAGAGATGCCCTCCCTAAAGATCAACACAACCTTGCAACTAGCCACATGCATGCATCAACTGATCATTAACACAGTGATATAAACTATGATAGAAAAGATGAGTTAAATTTGAATAAAATCTATTCTATGGCACAACACTATTTTGGTCACTATACTAACTCCTAAGTTTTAGAAAGCAAATATGAAGCAGGACAACTAACATCTATTTATTTCCAAGAAATCATAAACAAAATATTTTTAGAGTGATATTGTAAGTCCTTCCAAGTATTCTCCCACAAGAGAGGTGATAGGGAAGCCTAGAATCACAGGTTTTTATAGCTTAACATCTACTACAAGAAAAGAAAGACATTAAATTCTTTAAATTAAGAACAAGATAGAAATACAGAAGATGGACAAAAGCCTCTAATTTGGGCCCAAACCTAAGGGTTTAAGTTGTCTAAAACTAGCTCAGGTGCATCTTAATAACCAACTTCTCATTATCAAAAAATAGTAGTCTTATACATCACATGAAAGTTAACAATGACAATGTGAAGCCCTAGGCTCAATAGCTACTCCTACCTGAATAAAAAAATTGAATCCAAATGAGCCTTTTGACTCGTTTATTTATACGAAAAGGTAGTTGATAGAAACTCCCTTGAAAATAGGAGTGACTCCCTCTTTGATCTTGAAAATTGTAGATATTATACTCCTTGAGCTTCTCATGCACTCGGAGTTACTCGGTTTTTAGTGAGTTCAATCTTGTGAGCGAGGAGTTGATGATATCAAGATGAGTTAGAGAGTTAAGGAGGTGGACAGGCCTCCCTAGATTTCGTCCTCGCTGTCTTCATCAAACCCATGCATAGTAAATGCCTCAAAAATGCTTATTTTTTCTACAATTTAATCATATTAGGCCACATACTATGACAAACACCTTTTACTCTTCTTACTAAGCATAGTATAACCAAAAATGTGAATTAATGTGAGAAATGGATAGTTTTAAGATTGGAAGATAGCATAATGAACTTCAAGATATACCTATTGATGGGACTCATCAGTAGGTATTGGGGACAGTAATTCTTTTCATACCAACACATGAAAATATGATAATGACACTACATAGTAAATAGTACATTATACAAAAATTAATTATAAAATATCACATTACACAAAAATAAAAATTAAATTAATAAAATCATGTTTTTGACATACATACTCTCAGAAGGTTCAAATGTTCATGTGATTTCAACCCTGAAAAATGATCTTCCATAGTGAAGCAACGTCGTAGTGAAGACCCATATAAAGCAGGAACACTCACAGTAACTATAACTTCCTTTTCCAAAGAAAGATCATCTTTATTTTAAATCTGTGGGACATCACCTTCTTGAAAGACCAAGAGGGACCAAACTCTCCTCTCTTTTCTTGTCTTCACCAATGCTTCTTTTTAGTTTTTGAAGAATTAAGATCTCTCCCAATAGTCAATGTGTCACTTTATTTTGATAATATGTGCCTCCATAAAGAAGATGTAACATTTTTAAATATATGCATGGGATATAGTAAGTGGGAAATCTTAAGATGCTCCCAATATGGGAGCCCATAAAAGGTAGATTTACTTTTCATTCCAATGGGAAATTTCTTAACTTAGGTGTTAAATAATTTTGGATCATTGAACATAGGCTCCCCATTTGAATAGAACATTTTTGCAAACTCCTTATCCTTCTCTCTCTCATATGCTCTAATTCATTTAGTTGGTGTCATTATTACGGGCCTTTGGGTTCTCTCCAGTTTACCATTGAAAGTAGATGTCCCTATTTTGTAAAGGTGTTCTTCTAGGAGGAATACCCTAAAGTAGTTATACACTGGCTTTCATAGGTAGTTGAACCACCTAGCCTTTAGAGAAGGTCCACAACATTTACATCCATGATACCCTTTTGTTATAATACTTGCGAAATTATTTTATATAGGCTCGCATGTTAGTGACCATGAAGATCTGAAAAATTGAAACGAATTAAATTAATATGTGAAACAATATTGTTACTAAACAAATCAATCATAATGTAATTTACTAGAGTAAACTTCTAATCCTAGATAATCATGTATGGTGTAAGCACATATTCCATACAACATAAAACTCCACTCTGTTATGATGGGTCTTGATACATCGTACACATATATCCCTTCCCATAATTCCTTTAATTCATCTACTAATGGTTGTAAGTAGAAATCCATATTCTTCACTTGTCTTCTACTAGGGATTATGAAATCCAACATAAGATGTTCATTCTTCATGAACAACCATGGGGGATATTGTTATTGATCACTACTGTAGGCCAAATAGAATAGTTTGTGTTTTTGAGGGAATATGGGTTGACTCCATCCATGGCTATGCTAAGTCGTACACTTCATACTTCATCCTTGAAATTTTCAGGCCATGTATCCTCTATATGCTTCATGTCCATTGAATCTATTGGAATTCACATAACTCCTGACTCACTTCTGTTTGAGGAACGTCATCCCTGTGGCACAGCTAATTCTTTCCAATGAAAGAGTCTTTGTAACCTTGGGATTATAGGCATGTGCCTCAATATCTTTTGTGGAAGACCATGTGATAATAGTTTTTTTTAATTATGGTACCTGTCATGCCCACATTTCAGACATATTTCTTTGTCTTCATATTCTCCTATATATATAATACAATCATTCATACATACATGATATGATATTTACTCAACACCCAAAATTTTCAACAACTTCCTTGCCTCTTCGCGGCTACCCAACAAGACTTTATCACTGATTATATTTGAATATCCTACAGTTGATGGGGAATATAATTGTACAATATCAATATTTAACATTCATAAAATTGACCATTTTTAAATTTGTTCATGTGACAAAATATAAGGAACTTGATCGATCATGCAAGTCAATTACCTCAATATTGTTGAAAAACATGCATTCAACATGCCAAAATTTTCTTTCAAATTGTACAAAAACATCGTTATACCTAGCTAAGTAGACTTTGACTTGTCACCATGTCCAAAGAGAGGGGTGATGGAAGAAGATTTCAAGCTTTCGAATAAAGTATCAATTATATGAACATGATCCCCTAGCTCATCATTCTGGAATGCATTTAACAAGCCTCCATTGAAGTTGTATCCTGTAATTAATCATCCATACCAACCTCCATTTGATTTCCTCCATTTCCAACTTGTGATGTAGAAATACTATTGTTGTATTCATTCCTAATTGGAGAATCTCGACATAGTGGGAATTGAATAGTTGTTTGATTCTACCATTCTTTGTATGCTTCCTCTTCAATTATTTCTCTTAATGTGGCCTTCTCTCGAGTTGACATTGTAGTTGGGTGCTTCAGAAGATGGTAGGTGGGTCGCTCATCTTCGCTACAATCATAATTTCAAATAATATTGAAAACCATTAGTATAATATTGAAAATCAATAATATTAGTAAGCATGTTAATGCAATTGGTTTGTTGAAATTACATTATACCCAAAAAATATTACCAGTGTTGATCCAAGATTGTGGCTGGAAGATACCATGTTCCAATTGTCAGGGTGAAGAGGTTGTCCATTTACATCTACTAACTACTTGTGATAGGATTCTCCTGATAAGAGCTTTTGACATTTTTTTAAAATATGGAGCAATATGTTCTACATTTGAACTCAATTCTGAATTAGGTTCCTACAAATTTGGATAAATTTTATTCGAATTGACATGGATTAAAAAAAAAAGATAATCGAAATATAGATAAAAATACAAGCTTACTGGAGATGGAAAGGGAGAACTCTGTGAAGGAATTTGGTTAGAAATATGTAATGAGCTAGAATTTTAAGAATTGGCCATTTGATATTATTGATATTTTGTCCCTACATTTGAGAAAAATCAAAAATAAAAATTTGTGTGCATGTCATAATTAATCTCCACAACCAAATAACCACAATCAAAATTTCAATACAGTTTTCAAAACATTTTTCAAGAATAAGGTGACTTTAAGTAGAAAATGTATACTATGAACTATTCTAATTCACATGGATGCATCCTAAAGGATAATTTAATATGCCATTTTATGTGAAATTAAAATTTCACATACCTTCTAAACCCAATCGGTGCTCTTATTAGAAAAAAGCGCACCGATGTGTTTAAAAAATCAACGACACTAGGGTGTTCAAATAATACCCACACTAGTTTCTAGCATTCCAAAGAAAAATTATCTTATCATATCAGTGCTCTTCTACAGAAATGCACCAATGTGTTTAAAAAAAACATCGTTACACACCTATTTCCCAGTTTTAAAAAATAAAAAAGAATTCAACCAACTCGGTTCTCTTACATCAATTAGAGAATTGATGCTTTTAAATAGAAATTGCACCATTGTGTTAAAAAAATTAATCGTACCGTTTTAGGATTTTGAAAAAAAAAATGGTATCATGCCGATGCACTGAAAAAATTTGGTGCCAAATAATGTCGGTTTGCTTTGTTTATAAATGTTGATCTAGAGATGATCTTATATTTTCATTGATGTCAACCCAAGTAGCACCAAGGATGACCCTGAACTTCTGTGGCACATTGGGCATCATCATTCATGGTTTCTCATTTCATAACCATTATATGAATACTCTACTCAAAATATATATTTCTATAGGTAAATAGCTCTCCTCGTAATTCCTCACGGTTTGTAAGTTATTGAAGTTTGAAGTTAGTAGCCCCAGTTAGTGGGCTAAAACCCTATGGGGTTGTGGCATGGAATTTATCATTTATTTTGTTCATTGAATAGTCAATAATTAATAAATTTTTTAAGCTCCTAAAATCCCTCAAACATTCTCTATAGAAGCCCCTCTCAACTCTATAAAAATAAATCTCATATATCCTCGAAAATTAGTGATTATGGAATTTTCGCTATAACTTTATTTCTAGAAAGTCCTAGATGCCAAAATTAAAACCAATTTGAGTCAAAATCTTAATGAATGTCGTGACCAAATTTCAGATCTTGGTTCGCTATATTTTAGGAGATATGATCTGTGGAACATAGGGTTTTTGCAGGCTCCCAGATTTCATCTCAAAGAGGGGACCTTGGGAAAATATTAATAACTCTTTCTCTGAGAAGCATATTGAAATTCAGTAAAAAGTGGAAAATAGTGCATGGACTATAGTTTTCTGTGTACCAATTTTAGAGTCGAGGGAGGAAACAATGACACGTGGCACTTTGTACAAGTTCACTCTACCGAACTAGTCCATAATTAGGTCATTGTGAGAGATTGGACGTAAATTTGCCTTGAAGAATCCAAATTGGGTCAAACCTATGGCATTAGAAAGAATACTCAAAGGGATAATACAGGACTCAATAACATATATTGGGGATCTTAAATCATATAGATACATTAGATTCAATATCGTGCTCCTAGAAGGCAAGAAAAAAACTAGATCAAGTGTTGTCAAGGGTTGCAAAGGACCAGAATTTCTAGGGCAACAAAGAGCAAGGTGCAATGAAATGATGAAACAGAGGTAAGCTCCAAGTAAGTATATTATGTATATGCATGTTCATCTCTTAATTGCAATAGGTTCTTTGTATTCTAATTTGTTGTTTTATTTAGCACTGACATATGCTCTACAGGATGAGGTAAGTTTTTCTATTGTCATGTCATGGGTATTTCCTTGAAGACTTTTTGTAGGTGTTATATATTCATCAAGAGAAGACTCAATGCATAATCTAATGTTATGGAGAGTGAGAAATGGTAGCATGAAAAAAACAACAATCAAGGTGCATTACAGAAGAAAGAATTTCACCACATGAAGTCTTCAAGTGGGTAGCACTGCATACAGGCATTGTAAAAGTATCATTGTACAGACTCATTGTAAAACCATCATTGTAAAAATTGTACAAGTCTCTAAATGCCAAGAGTTGAAGAGGCAGTGTTGGGAGGTCTAGGATCATCATTAGGTGGTTGTCTCATAGTTGGGGTTATGGTATAGTGTCTCTTCTTCTTCTACATCATTATATATCATTGTAAAGTGGATCATTTTCCCTGGTATAGGAGTATATTCTTCTTTTATTCTTCTATAGGGTGGTAGGGTGGTGCTAGGCTGGTGCATGAAGTCACCAAGACGTTCAAGCTTATGAAAAATTTAGGGTGGTAGGGTGGTGCTTGGGTGCGTTGTAGCTCATTGGCTGTTGGGGCATCTCTTCAGTTGACTACTAAAGAATCTTGGGCATTGGAGCATCCATCCAGTGGGAGCTGGAGAAGAATGATTTTCTAGATTCCAGGAAGTTGAAGCTTTCTTTTCAATTGAAGTTCAAGATTAAAGAATTATTAGAAAAGCATTCAAGTGTTTTTTGTCCCAAAGGGGGTTTCCACCTTAAAAGCTATGTGCATTTCTGTTCCTTTTGTTTACTACTATCATTGTACAAACATTGTTAATAATTGAAGATTAACTAATGCTCTGAAAGATTAATAATAATACTAATTGAAAGGAATACTAATTCAACCCCCCCCAAGTGTTTCCAACAATTAATATCAGAGCTTGGTTCCTTCAATAACAACTTAACCACTAGGAGTTAGTTTTCCGAGCATAGAGATGGGAAAGTCAAAGAAGTGGGTTACAAGGATTTCAAAGGAAGGTACAAGTACAACAAAATCTCAAGAAAGTGAGTATCGTGTACCAACCCTTGATTTTGATGCAGATAATTACTGGATATGGGAATCCGGGATGGAAGTATCTTTATAGGCACATAGAGTATGGGAATCAATTGTTTCTGGAGACACATCTACTAATGAAGCTAAAAGGTACGATTAAAAGGCCATGAATGTAATTTTGAATGTTTTGCAAATTCTGTGAAAACAAAAATTGGTCAATGTTCAATAGCTAAAGCTCTTTGGGGAAAGCTTCATAATCTCTATTCAACAAATAAATCAGGTCAAGATGTTATTGAAAATTCAGATCCGTCTCAGTATGATGAATAAATGGGAGAAATGAGTAAAGTAGAGTTTCAAAATAAAGTTATCAAGGTGATAAAGGAACTCAAAAGTCAAAAGGAAAAGACAAGACTTTTGGAAGCAAAATTGAAGACAACAAAATAACCCATCAAAGAAAATGAAGAGTCTGAGAAGATGATTACCAGTCTTAGAACTAAATTGAAACAAATCAATAATACAATTACACAAGACCTCAAGAGAGAAGTCCAACAAAAACAACAAGAACTTGACACAACGTTTGTAGAGATTTGCAGGAAGTAGAAATTGAAAGAGTTAGGTTCCTATACCAATAAGAATCATAATTTTGATTGACTGAGATTAAGCCTTGTAATATTGGACATACTTTTTCTTTCTGCAAATGTTTTCCATACTAAAAATAAAATTAAAAAATGTAAAGAGGGTATATCCTAAAATAATAATCAAAGGACAAAAAGAATGAAAGTAGGTCACAAAAAAAGGAAATATATGAACCCCAAAATAAAAAGAGACCATGGAAAGTGTGCAAGTCAAAATGCCACTACTATTTACTTTTTATGCTTAATAAATGATTGTGTGTAGCTTGTTACTTATGCCAGAATCCATGAATAGTCAAAATGTTCAAACTTGGCTATTTCATGTTTATAGATAGTGAATAAAATCTGACCAAACAGTGTAATCTTGGTAGATAATTAGATATCTAGAGTAAATAAAAGGAGCTCAACTGGTTAATCTGAGCCCTTGAATGATATAAGGCTTGATTTAGATAGTTTGCTATGTAAAGAAAAGAAAATATTGATAAGGGTTTGCTAGCTTAAATGCACCCTAATAAGGTGAATAAAAATGGTAGGATAAGTAGATGGGTAAGTAGAAGAAAGGTTGCAGAAGTATGATGATTGATTTGACAAAAAACATATTTATCATTTTTCTTCATATGTTCTAAATATGAATGGATAATCGAGCATGAAAATGGATTTCAAAGTCAATTAATTAACTTCCCCCATTCATTTCACCTCTTTACTTAACTAATTCCCCATAATAAAGTTCAAATTACTTAAAACCTTTAAGTTAAAAGCTCAGAGAATTTCTCTGACTTTTGGAGGGACTGGACCCTTGGCTCAATGACTTATGGATATCAAGTACAAGATTCCCCTCATAAAATTTCATCCCCCCCTTTAGTTCATTCATTTTCCTAATAATACTCCTTTTCCTAAGGTTAAAACATTTTTTACCTAGGAAAAGCAATTTTCCCCCATATAAAACACTTTTCATACCAAAAACCCACAAAAAATGCTTTACCCTAAGTATTAATGTAAATATTTGAAAAACATGTAATTCACAAAATGGAATTTTGCTTAGTGCTTTTCCCTTTCCGCCCATGCTTCGTATTAATTACTAACTTTATTATTGTAAGTCCAGATAAAAACCCAATTTCCCATATATATTTAACTCCTATGTATAAATTAACCCTAGACCCTAGTTTAATTATAAACTATGATTTTCACCTAAAACCCAACCAAAAACTTTAACTGGTTGATCTACAATCAAGTTAATAAAGCCCCCTTTAATCCTCCGTTAACTACCCCAATGGCCTAATCTCATTTTAAGCCATTATTAACCTTAATACCACCGTAATTAAGTGCCCGCTAGGCCCCCCACTAACCTTTATGTAGCTTCTCCACCTGATCACTGTGTGATTGTCCCCCTCCTCATCCGACGACTCTCATCCATATCAGGGCAACCAAACGTCCGTCCTTTACCCACCCGATAAAGAATTTTTCCCCTCGGCCCCCAATGCTATGTGTCATTTGATGAGTAGAATCGGGCGACCCCTCCCAAATACCACCGAGTGCCCAAAAGCAGTGCGAAATGAACAGCTTACCACCCTCCCGCTACGTGACAAGTTAACCACTATTCACCCCGTACTTGCCAAAAAGTAAGTTTTTGTGTATAAAATTCAAAAGCCCCAAAATTTTTTATTTTCACTGAATTTTCATCTGCAAGCCTCTGTATGCATGCACGAACCCTGCAAATGTCGAAGTTTTCAACCCATGAAGAATTTCACTCCAAAAATCCCACAAACAACGCAGTTGGCCTTGCAGCCTATATAAAGCCCATTCGACCACTTGGAGTTGCTAGCCACCCTGCTCAGAGCCAATTCACCCCAGTTCGAGGTATTTAATCTAGAATTCACCAACTACCCCATCAATTTCGAAGTAACCAGTTTTTGAGTGTTTTTAGTTAAGTTAAAATTAATTAAAAAATACTCAAGAGCTCATGCCTACTCCTTGCAGAACATCATTGCCCTAAAAAATGTGAAATTACCCCCATACTCAAATCCACGAGAATTGAATATGGCTGTCCCAATTGCTATGGATGTGAGATCCATCTCTACACCCCATTTAGACCTAGACCACATTCCCCTAGCTGATAAAGATTTCCAGATAAAAGATACCACTATCATAAAGCTCCTGTTCAAAATACATTGCTAAAGTAGGGACATGTTCCTGAATCAGGCTAATGAAATTGGCCTTTGGGATTCAAATATTTCCAAGTACCAGTTCCCCCAAGTCCAAATCTTTCCTGAAATTGTGCACATGTGCCATGCTTGTTACATTCTAAGTCATATAACCATCATGTCTCATGACCAAAATGTCTTTTTCACCATCACTGCTGAGTCTATAAATGAAATGCTGCAGGTCCAACTAGGGCCAAACCTAAGTCCCCTCTCAATTGGAGATCTGTTGGACTTATATCCCAAACTCAAATCTACAAAATTGGCCCAATTGCTCCAAACATTCATCAGATAAGAGAAGCACATCCCTAAGTACCCCCCCTCCATATGTAGCAACTATATTTTCCCCTTGGGGTCGAAATATTGTAGCCATGATATCTTGTGTTCTGGGTTCCTCCACAAGTGAGTATATTGATGAAATTATCCTAGATTTCATGTCCATCTATACCCCAAGACAACCTCCTGCAACCATTTATGACCTTTCCACATTCATAGCTGACAAGATGCATGACCAGTTTCTCAGAATGAGCAATGAGAGAGTCTTCAAATACTCCTTTGTTTTATACCATATGTTCTTATATTATCAATCAGAGAAGTTCCCATTCACCCTCCAAAAACTAGACACCAAGGGTCAACCTAGGTCAGTCATTTTTTGGACCCCATTAATCCACGATTACTCTTATTTGGACTTCATTGACTTATTTGTACATCCAACTATGATAATGTTGACTGGAAACCCTCCTCCAAGAATTAGTCCCAAAATAAATATAGTCCTTCAACTGTCAAAGTAGACCAAAGTGGGTGACTGGTACCTTTACCAGAACCACAGAGAAATAAGGATATATGGTTGCATGCTTGTACCATATAAATTGTGAAGATACCTCCCTATGAGGTTGTTTGCATTAGAATACTATGTTAGTGTTAGTGCTTTCACACTGCCATCAGTGATCAAATTTCTCTTTTGCATTTCATATTAGGTGTCCCATTCTAATGAACTACACTCCATTAGGTCATAGATCTACTGATGGTAGGGTTTCATTTCATTTGTCCCTCATGCTATATACCTGTTGACCTATTTTACATGTCTTTTCAATCATTCATAGTCATTCTAGTTCACTTCATTTATAAAAATCAGTCTTAGGGTTTAGTTTCACTAGGTCTTATTGCTTTTCACCATGGTCATTAAAAAGAGTAATAAATGTCAGCAGACACATGAGAGGGTTAACGAAGTTAAAAAAAAAAAAACATAATTTCCACTCTTTAACCTCAAAACTTGTTTTGAGGTAAAACAGAGCATTTGCATTTTATTGTTTTATTTCCATGTAATTTTATGTAATTTTATGGTTTCTATATGTAATAAATTTTTATATGCTACTCTTGGTCACCTGGTGACATTTCCAAATCCTGCCACTGAAAAAAGACAAAGAAGTTAGCATCAAGTCCACCTATACAAAGCCAAAAGGTCAAAAATCAGTAAAACAGAGCATTTCAAGAAAGCACATAAAACTTTATAAAGTGGGTTTTGACAAATAAAAAATCAAAGGGTTGAAAAGATATAAAAGGTCATCTATATCTTTTTCCACCTCATTGTTGAAGTTTGAATTGCATTGGAGGGCCCAAAAAACAATTTTTAGCTGTCATTGGGCAAAGGGAAGCAAGTCTTGGTGTTGTTGAAGAAAATCGCAGGCGTTGCGCGCCTATCACTTGGCCCTGCGCATTGGATGAGCGCTACGCACCTGGGACCTTCTGCTTGTGTTAAATAAAATTGGCACTATGCACCTATTGAATGCACCTAAAACCACTGCTAAATCACCTAAATTACCTCAAAACACATCAAATCACTTCAAATTGCTAGGTTCACTTCCTCTACAAGTAAGTGCACTCTTCCTCCTCTTTTGTAAAGTGTTTTTCTTGTTAACCTTTCATCCATGAAAATCAAACCCTCGTTTCACTGTTCATCATAGTTGTTCACTATGGTTGCAATATTCACCTAAGTGTCTCATTCATTTTTTCTACTACCCAAATTCCTATATACTAAAACCTTACCCCCATATAAACACTATCTCTCATAGCACTCCCAAACCCTACTTACATACATAATCCCTAAAACCCTATATCATATATTCAAACCCTACTCACTCCCCTTATTCCCTAAATCCCCAAACCCTTCACTTCCTTAATCTCATTCATATCCCTTTTTCTACTCACTCATTTTCCTTCTTCTTGAAATCTCTTCATATTCATCACACACCCACACTAATCCTTCATTCCTCACCAGCATTTACAGTCATTAAAACCAATGGACAGTGATTATGAAACGGGGGAGGAGACCCTCAGTGATAACTCTAGGGAAATAAATTTGCAACAGAAGAGACCTCATAAAGGGGTAAAGATAACCAGGGAGGAGCCCATTAGTCTGAGAGAGTTACTTGCTTGTCCATTTACGATCTCATGTTTCAAACATTAGTTTTGTTATGTTTCTATGAAATGGTGGAGAGGGTCAAATTCCATCATGAATTAGCAAGGCTATTTGTGACACACCTAGACAATAATGAAGTACAACTAGTTGTATTTACCTTCACTCTTTCACCTGCTATCATTTCAGAGGCTACAGGCATTCCAAATGTAGGTGAAAAATGGAACAAAGGACAATACATTGACAGGGAGTTTTATGAGCCTTACATCAAGCCTACTTGTCTTGGCAAACTAAACAGAGTGTTTCCCTTCAAATTCCTGGAGGACAAGTTTTCTCCACTCATTAAGATCATCATTAAATATTTTACTTGTGAAGGTAGGTTTTCAAGGTTATATTCCTACCACATTAGATTATTGATGCATTTTACTAGAGTGAGAATGATGGATATTCCTTACTTCATGTTCCAGAATATTGAAAAGATGGCACACTATGTTATGAAAAGGCCATATCCCCAACCACTGAACAACATCTATCACTTCTTTGTGATCAAGATCATTATTTTACATCAGTTGAATCTATTGAATATACCATGGGAAACCTTCATTTCTCATGAGGTGTTCAAAGGCCCTCAAATATTTTTATTAGTGCATTAGGAGGAAGGTAAACCTTTAGCACATGAACAAGTCAGAGAAGTTGAAACTGTTAGAGTGCCAGTATTTTTCACTTATGACAGAGGAACTAGGGTACTTTTTGTAGCTGCTAAGCGGGTATAATCTCCACAAGGAGTTGAAGGGGTCTCGCCTTCATCTACATGCCATAAGCAAATGCTATCTCTACAAGGAGTGGAAGGGGCTTTTCCTTCTTCTTCAACAAAACAGGTACATGTTGGGCAGCACAGCAAAGACAAAGGTAAAGCCAAAGAGAAAATGCAAGAGGAGTATCCTAATGATGAGCAAGAGAGGGACTTTGACTTAGTTGTTCATGAGGAAGCATAGGGAATTGATGTCATTGATGTTGAGACTCAAAGCACATAGATAACTAAGGACATCATCAAGAAACAAGAGGCTGATATTCAAGCCTTGTCAATCAATTTGGAAAGGGAAAAGTGGATCATTAATTACCTTGAGCAGGAAAACAAGCAATTAACTAAGAAGCAAGTTATTATGGAGTTTCAAACGATTAGAGAAGAGAAGCAAAAGGCAAAGAAGGCAAAGGTTAAGATGATCTCCATTGAGCAAGAAATTGAGAATGACCAAGAAAATAGGTTAGATAGGGTGAACATCCACCTTGAGAATTTTCTATAGAAGGCCAATAAAGAGAAGAAAATGCTTCGCCACATGGCTTATCACTATATGACCCGGAACAAGAAATGTAATATTAGGATAAGGAATCTTAAGGCAAGACTAAGGAAAGCTTTGAGAAGCAAAAAGGAGAAAAAAAAATTAGAAATATTAGTTGATGCATCATTAGCTCATAAAATTAGTGCTTGAGGGTGCCTTGTGCCAATTTTGGGACAATTTTGATAAAAATTTGTAATTTTCAAATTTTGAATTTTGAAACACAGGAAATCCTAATCACTGGCACTGCGCTTTTGATGGGGGAAATTTTTGGAGAAGTGGCTTACATATTTAGATTCATCATGATTAGGACATCAATACTTGAAATTTTTAGCAAATTTGGAGAATATCTTGGTCACCTAAAGGTCAGAAAACCATCAAAAAATGACCTCTCTGCCACTTTTTTGACACACAAGATGCAGTTTTGGGATATTCCATTTTTTAGGGGATAAATGACCTCCAAATTCAAAAATTCAAGCTATTCCAGAAACTAGATAGGTAGACCTTTCCAACAAGCCATCTTGGGCTTAATTTGGTTAAGGGGAAAGACCCCACAACTAGCTTGGAAAAGGTGTTGCACATAGGATGGATTTTTCCAGTTTTGCCCAAAAATCAAAATTTCGCCTAGTTTTTCTATATTTGAATTTTTATCTCCTTTTGGATGAATCTATGAATGTAAATGATGATATGGTGTGTAAATGTAATTGAAAAATTACTCTTGGGGGTAGATTCGTCATTTTGAGGTGGTTTGAGGTTGAATGAATCAGTTTCCATGGTTTCAGAGGCAAGGTGTTCCACTGCCTATATTCTTGTTCTTAGTTTAGATATGGTTGAAAACACCCATTACACACTTAGTTAGGTGCGTGTGGTGGATGGGAAAAATGACATCTCTATTACCTTTCTATGTTCCTACCTTTATGAATGGAAGCAGAGTCGATGGCTGGCACAGAAGTCTTCTCATGGATTCGACCCCTGATGGCTAGCACAGGTGGTTTGGTGCCTATATTATGTAATTTCTTAGTCATTTGTAAAGTTTGGTGATCTGAATTGGATCCACAAAGAAAAATAAAAAGAACCATGGCTATACTAGGTAGGGACGGACTTCAAAGAATTGAGAGCAGCGATCAAAAAACACCTCTAAAATAGTGGCAGTTGGCAGCCAACATGGAACGATGACGACCTTACTCAAAGCGCACTGACTGAGGCCCATGGAGACTGTGCAGGAGGTGAAATTAGCCCCTGGGAGGTCTGGATTGGGAAATGGAAGGAGTTTTTGATGTGTGATTAGCGCTTAGCACTAATCGTGCATCGTTGGGAAAAAACCTTCGAAAAGGAAGGGCCCCGAGTGCTCAGTTGCATGGGAGCTAGGAAAACAGTGGGGAAAAAGGTTAAAGGCTAAGGCGTGACCCGTGCTCAAAAACCTAGTGGTATTCATTAGGGGCACCCTTGGGCGGTAAGCAGATTTGGTGAAAATGGAGCGATTCCACTCAGAACCCGATGTGTCGCAAGCAGAAGAAGGAGAAAACCACCGCTCATCGCATGATAACGGTCGAGCAAGTGAACCACACGAAATGAGCAGATGGCGTTGGATCTAGGGGATCCAGATCTAATGGTTGTTATCGCGCCTGGCAGTAAGACCAGATGTAACAAGGGATTAAGTCGCAATTAAAAAGAATTTGAGGTTCGCTTTGACCGCCAAGGAGGCAGATGACTCATTCCACGACGTAACTAAAGAACCAAACTGACGAAGCAAGCTCGTGCATTCCGCAGGAGGACAAGTGGCCACTCCCTGTGAGTCCGATGATGACGTTGAGCTAGGGAACTCCAAGTGAAGTTGTAGTAGGTGATCCGACGGAGTCGGAAGAGGAATCAAATGGCCATGAGCTAGAGTGGCTTTAAAGCCATGCACATACTAGTAGAAGGAACACACACACCCACATGGAGGAACAGAGAAAGCTGACAGAGAGAGCAAAAAGCAGTAAGAAGATAGAGGGCCGAGCTAACCAAAGACAACGTCGAGCACCAGAGGGCTTGAGATATTCAAGCCATCCCTTAAGGGGATTTGTCAAGACCGAGTACCACATTGGGCTCTTTCTGTTGTATACCCTAGAGGTCAAAAAGGTGGTAAGGCCAAGACTCTGTGTACTCTAGTGGCTTGGGAAATCCAAGAACCACCCTACCAAGCTATCCTATGACAAGAGACTCTTATTGAGCTCCTTATTTGTAATTCTCTGCTTTAAGACACAAATAAAGAAGGCCACCATTAAGAGCTGGATTGGAGATGTAGCCCTGGAGTATAGGGTGAACTCCTTATTAATTTCTTGTGTTCTTATATTTGCTTACTATGTTTCTCTACTATCTTCCATTTCCAAGTGTCTATGTATTTGCAATCTGATAGATTTGTTGCTTAAATAACCTAGACACACACCAGCACATGAGTCTGTAATACCTCCATTTAATAATTCTTAACTGAGATCACCAATAGGGTGAATATTAGATCAAGTGGTATCAGAGCTTTAGGCTGTAAGGTTAGACAAGCTTGTTTTGGTTTAACTGTTGAATGCTCACTAGATCAAAGCTCAAATTAGGAGAAGGAGAGTTGGTTGAAACTAATCCTGAGATTGGGAGAGTCTATCCTCGGAAGACCATGTCAGAGGAAGGTTCTGTGGGGCTAGACCCTCCATTCATAGAAAGTTTCTTAGCTATAAAGTCTATGGTAGGAGAAATGTATAGGGACTTCAGAAAACATAAGGAAGAAGATTCATCAGGTTCTAAACAAGATAAAGAAGAAGATGAATCTCATTCCCATGACCACTCAAAAGGAAAAGGGAAAGAGGAAAACTTTCTCACACCTTCTAATAGCCCTGTGCATAATAAGAAAGCATCTTTGGTTAAGCTAGATGTTAAATTTGACTTGCCTATATATGATGGATAGCTAAATGTTGAAAAGTTTGACAATTGGATTAGACAAATTGATGTGTATTGTAGAGTGCAGAACATCGACTCAGACAAGAGTAAAATTCAGCTGGCAGGCCTATGCCTAGGAGGCACTATCCTGGTTTGCTGGAAAGGTAGAACCCAAGTTGACATGAGAAGACATGGTAAGACTATCTCTGTCTGGAGTGAATTTGTTTCTACCATCAAGAAGCAATTCTATCCATTGGCCTACATGCAACAAGCCATGATGAGTTGGCAAACTCTTCGACAGTTGAAAGGGCAAATTGTGCAAGGGTACACTCAAGAATTTAGAAAGAGAGCATTGATTCTAGGGACCTCATTAGACTCACCAGAGGCTCTTTTGAAGTACATTGGTGGTCTACACAGCTACATGAGGCATACCATCCTCATGTTTAATCCCACTAGTATATTTGAGGTATCTGTACAAGCTACTCATCTAGAGGCTAGAGGAAAGAATGGAAATACAGAAGTTGGGGGACCATCCCAACCCACTATAGGTAAGAGAAAGGAGAAAAGAAATTAGAAGTGGAAAGCAAGGAAGGCTAACACTGCACAGAAAAGAAAAGCTTCATGCACTCACTATAAAAAGGATGGGCATGATGATGAGCACTGTTGGATTTTACATCCTGAGCTGAGACCTAAGAAGTCTGAGGGCAAGAAGAAGAAGACTTTTGTAGCTATTCAGAAAGATTTTGGGTCAAAATCGGGAGATGAAACAATCATTGTAGCCACACGTATAAAAGGTAAGAGTTCTAAATAATATACTATTAGTTCTGCTCAATCTATTATTGATGAAGAACATGAGAGAAAAAGACATGAGCTTTTCCATATTCGAGTTGTTTCCAAACATCAAAAGATTCATACTTTGTTTGATAGTGGTTCACAAGTAAATTTGGTTTCTGAAGCAATTGTAAAGAAATTGGGATTAGCAACTACACCTCACAAGAAACCATACCCATTAGGATGGTTGAATGATAAAGGACAACTGCAAGTGACTAGACAGTGCAAACTGAAGTTTTCTTTTGGGTCAGCATTTGTAGATGAGGTTGAGTTAGACATAATTCCTTTGGATATATGTGGAATTGTTTTAGGGATTCCTTACTTGTATGATAGAAAGGCTATTTTATATAGAGCTGAGAACAAGTATCTACTTGTTAAAGATGGAATCAAATACTTTGTAAGAGTTCATAACCTCAAGAATAATTATACTCTCATAAACTCAGGGCAGATGAAAAGAATGATAAATTCGTGCAAACAATTCTTACTAATGGTTGTAAAGGAAAAAGAAGCCTAATAAAACCATGTGTTTAAGGGCTGTAATGCTAAGCAGCAAGTTGATATAGAAAAGACTGTTTCAGAGTATGATGTCCTGTTTCAAGAACCTAAAGGTTTGCCACCCAAAAAGGAAATAGTACATGATATTATTTTGCAGCATGATGTTCCATTGCCTAACATTGGTATGTACAGGTTGTCTACTTTAGAGAATGTTGAAATCAAGAAGCAGGTGCAGGAGTTGCTCGAGAAGGGGTTCATTAGGGCTAGTACATCACCATGTGGGTCACCAATCATTTTGGTGAGAAAGAAAGATGGCTTGTGGAGAATGTGCACTGACTACCGAGCATTGAATAAGATAACAATAAAAAATCGTTATCCCCTTCCTTGCATAAACGATATTTTAGATCAATTGAAGGAAGTTGTTTATTTCACCAAGCTGGACTTGCACAGTGGATACCATCAGGTCAGGGTTGCAGAGCAAAATGCATGGAATATTGCTTTAAAAACAAAGCAGGGATTTTATGAGTGGTTGGTTATGCCTTTTGGCTTGACCAATTCCCCTGCTATTTTCATGAGATTAATGAATGATGTACTCAAACCTTTTCTTAATGATTTTCTTATTGTGTATTTGGATGAAATTATGATTTTTAGTAAAATGTGGGAGGAACACTTAAAGCATGTTAAGCAGACATTAGATGTTTTGAAAAGAGAAAAACTTTATGTTAAACTCACCAAATTTGAATTTGAAGAAACCTCTCTAAATTATTTGGGTCACATAGTAGGGGGTGGTGAATTGAAAATAGATCCCTCTAAAGTGGCAGCCATTGTAAACTGGCCTAAACCCAAGTCTACTCCAAAAGTGAGAAGCTTCTTAGGAGCAGCACAATATTGGAGGAAGTTCATCTCTAACTTTTCCTCAATTCCAACTCCCTTACATGCTTTGACAGGATTGAACAAGGTGTTTCATTGGGGAGGCAAACATTAGAAAGCCTTCGACACCTTGAAAGAAAAGATTAGTACAACACCTGTACTAGCACTGCCTAATCTACAAAGACCATTTGAGATCCAAACAGATGCCAGTGACTATGCCATGGGAGCAGTGTTGACACAACATGGTAAACCCTTATGTTATCATTCTGAGACTTTTAATCCTACAGTAGTTAACTATCCTACATATGATAAGAATTATATGCATTATTTCAGAGTGTGAAAAAGTGGAAACATTACTTAATGGGAAAAGAGATAGTAATACATACTGATCATCAACCACTTCAATATATACACTCCCAAACTAAATTGAAGAAATAAAGGCACTACATATGGATGGGTTTCTACAATAGTTTCATTTAGTCATCAAATATAAAAAGGGCATACATAACAAAGTTGCAGACATGTTATCTATACCCATTATAAATGCATCTACTATACTTAAGAATAATTTTGTACCACATGAAAGCTACATTGAACAATATGCTCAAGATATAGACTTTAAAGATGTATATGCAACTTTGATTCAAGGCAAAAGGGTAGAAGAATTTTATTATCAAGTGAAGGACTGACTCTTATATCATTGTGGGAAACTATGCATCCCACAAACAGAGAGAATAAAGATAATCAGAGAGGCACACACTTCTCTGATATCAGGTCACTTTGGGATAAGTAAAAGAGTTGCACAACTTCAAAGACTTTGTTATTGGCCAAAAATGAATGAGATAGTTTCAAGATATGTGAGAGGGTGTACTATGTGTGCTAAAAGCAAGCCCAACAATAGAAAACTAGGCTTGTACACTCCATTACTAGTTCCTTCGCACCCTTGGGAAAGTGTTTCCATGGATTTTGTTGGGGGACTACCTAAGTCTAGAAAAGGTCATGATTATCTATATGTGGTTGTGGATAGGTTCAGCAAAATGTGCATTTTGATACCTTGTAATTTGCATATTACAGCTGAACAAAATGGAAAACTATTTTTTGAACTTGTATGGGTTCATTTTGGGTTACCCACTTCTATTTTATCTAATCGAGACATCTGATTTGTGGGGAAGTTTTGGTCAAGACTATGGGAGCTGATGGACATCCAACTAAAGAAAATCACAGCTTTTCATCCACAAACTGATGGCTAGACAGAAGTAGTTAACAGGACAGTGATCCGGCTACTCAGAGGATATTTCAGCAAACATCCTAAGCTTTGGGATGAACACTTGTGTATGTGCAACATGCTTACAACAGAGAAAAACATTCTTCTACATAGAGATCTCCTTTTGAAACCTATTTTGGTTTCACACCAAGGTCTCCTTTGGATTTTTTCTTTGGTAAAGATACCACCGTTGATGGACACAGTGATGTGTACAAGGCAACTAGGTTCATTGAATAGATCTAGGAGATCCGCCAGGTAGTACAGGAATAGCTAGAAAAGGGCCAAGCCAAATACAAGGCAAGGCATGACAAGCATTGAGTGGAGCATAGTTTCCAAGTTGGTGACCAAGTCTGGCTGTATATGAACAAGGACAGGATGCAAGGTGAAGGTAAATATCTAAAGCCTATTAGGTATGGACCCTTCAAGATACTTGAGAGGATTAGTGAAAATGCTTTTCGCCTTGATCTACCAGCTTACATGCACATCTACTTAGACGTAAATGCAAATTGCTTGAGATTGTTTGAACCTTCAACGATTAAGGATCCTCAAGAGAAAAGTCAATTGCCTTCTATTTATGACTTGCTACCTGAATATATGAATGAATTGCAGGAAGACACAGTCTTGGATAGGAAGGTGAGGACAATGCGCACAGGAAATGTTGAGTACCTCAGAATTGGACTCAAGGGTTCAAAGCCAAGTAGTGCAAAATGGATTGAGATTGGGCAAGTGAGATAGCAATACCCTCACTTAGTCAATGCTTGAAAAAAAAAACAACTTTTGGTGGTCCAAAAGATTTTCAGTGGGAACGTCGTGATCCGAATTGGATCCATAACGAAGAATCAAAAGAACCATGGTTGTACCAAGTCGGGATAGACTTCAAAGAATTGAGAGGAGCGATCAAAAAACACCTCTAAAACAGTGGCAGTTAGCAGCCAGCGTGGAACGATGAGGACCTCAGTCAAAGCATGTTGACCGAGGCCCATGGAGACTGCACAGGAGGCAAAATTAACCCTTGGGAGGCCCAGATTGGGAAACAAAGGGATTTTTTGATGCACAATGCAAAAACCCTAAAAAAGGAAGGGCCTCAAGCACTCGATCACATGGGAGCCGGGAAAACCATGGGGAAAAAGGCTAAAGGCTAAGGTGGGACCCACACTCTAAAAACTAGCGGTATTCATCGGGGGCACCCTTGGGCAATAAGCATATTGGTGAAAACAGAGCGATTCCACTCAACGCCTGATGCATGGCAAGCAGAGGAGAGAGAAAAACGCTACTCATCGCGCGTTAACGGTTGAGTAAGTCAACCGTGCGAAATGAGTGGATGGCGTTGGATCTGGGGGATCCAGATCTAATGATGTTATCGCGCCTGACAATAAGCCTGGATGTAATGAGGGATTAAGCCATGATTCAAAATAATGAGGTCCACTTTGACCGCCAAGGTGGCGGGTGACTCATTCCACGACGTAATTGAAGAGCCGAACCGACGAAGCAATATGACGCATTTCATAGGAGGAAAAATCGCCACTCCCCGTGTGTCTAATGATGACACCGAGCCAGGGAACTCCAAGCGAAGCTGTAGCAGGCAACCTGACGGATTTGGAAGAGGAATTGAACAGCCATCAGCTCAAGTGGATTTAAAGCCATGCATAGACCAATAGAAGGAAAGCACACTCCCACACGAAGGAATAGAGAAAGCAGATAGAGAGAGAAAAAAGCAGTAAGAAGACAAAGGGCCAAGCTAACCAAAGGCAACATCGAGCACCAGAGGACTTGAGAAATTTGAACCATCCCTGAAGGGGATCTGTCAAGACCGAGCACCACATTGGACTCCTTCCATTGTAGACCGGAGAGGTCAAAAAGCTGGTAAGGCCAAGATTCTGTGTACTCTAGTGGCTTGGGAAATCCAAGAACCACCCTATCAAGCTATCCTGTGACAGGAGACTCTTATTGAGCTACTTATTTGTAATTCTCTGCTTTAAGACACAAATAAAGAAGGCCACCACATAGAGCTAGATTGGAGATGTAGCCTTGGAGGATAGGGTGAGCTCCTTATTAATTTCTTGTGTTATTATATTTGCTTGTTGTGTTTCTCTGTTGTCTTCCATTTCCAAGTGTCTATGTATTTGCATTCTGCTCGATCTGTTGCTTAAATAACCTAGACACACACCAAAACATGAGTCTGTAATACCTCCATTTAATAATTCTTAACTGAGATCACCCATAGGGTGAATATCATCTCAGTTGGACTCTTGTGGATGCTTTGAGCTTCATTGTACATCGCTTCTGCAGTTTGGCAAGGAAATAAACCAGGGTTTTGCAGCTATTTTTTTTGGGTTCTTGTGGTAATGTGTCTTGACATTGTTTCTTCCTTTGATACTTAGTTTCTCTTATGTGTTATATGTACCAGCACCTATCTTTCTTCTTAACTAAATGAATCAAGATAGATAGGTGGAATCCATTGATATCAGTGCTCTACCTTGGGAACACATTTAGTTTTTAATGGTTTCTATTGTTTGAAGAGGATTCATGACCTTTGCATACCATGCTTAGCCCCTCACTAGTCTTAGACTTACCATCACATTCAAATCCAAGTGCTAAAACACCTACCTACCTCGCCCTACAGAACACCCTGCATTCTTGACTTGATTTCCCAGACCCAAGCGGCTTGCTCGATTTGATCCAGCAACCAACCATCAAAATTAAACAAAAACCCTAGAGCTACTATATCTAGCCTAAAATTCATATTCAATTCAGTCATCTCAATTGAGATTGACAAGGAGAGAGCCCTCTCCCGACTTGGTAGGGCTAGCTACCAGGTTAAACGTGGTTTGTGGTTATCCTAGGATTACCTCCCTTCAGCTTGAGGTCGATCTAGGCTCTAACATCCTATAGAAAAATTATCAATGCATATGAGGTAAAATTTGTCAATGCCAAGAAGAAGGCCAATTTCAAAATAAAATACCAACTAGGCCCCTTTGTATGTAACTCTAGGGAGGCTAGGAAAGAGGCAGATTTGATACTGCAGAATATGAAGTTCCAAAGAAGTTTTGTTTGTAGATATGATCCTTTGGGATTCATCACCAAGAAGAGGAAAAAGGTCAAGATAGGACCTTTTATTCACCATGCCATACTTGAGTTTGAATCCTATGCCAACCAATCAGAATGGGTGGAAGGAACCCTAGTTGATCAAGACATCGCCAGAATAGACATAGAGAATGCTCTAATCAATCTGGAAAAACAACTTGATGAGGGTTCTTTCCCACAGGTGCTAGAGTAGTTAGACAAGCTAGAACAATCAGACAGGCTAGAGAAATCAAGCAGACTAGAGAAAACCATGAGTACCCCTTTAGTTGTACAGACTCCTCTAAATGAGGAGAAGAGACTAAAAAGAAGTAGGGAGGAGGCCACCACATCAGCAAGGGCCACTTCATAGACTTACGCAGATACAAGTCAAGAAAAAATAAAGAGAGTGAATCATGTCTCTAAACAGGAATACATAGAGGAGATAGCGGAGGTCACCAGCATAGAAGGAAACAGGAGCAAGCCCATCACCCAATCGGAAGGCACACCCTCCACATCACAAACTCAGGTGTTGGAAAGGTAGCTCAGTTTTGAAGTATCTTCCTTCAGAATGTCTGCTGACAAAGACCAAGACATCAAGTAAAGCTACAGGGAAATAAAAGAAATGAATGAGAAGCTTAAGGTCTAAAAATATGCCCAGTAACTAAAGATGACCCCTACAAATCAAACCAGGCTAATATCAGCCTTGGTATCAAAGAGGGGAAAATGCAGATGACTTTTATCAAGCCTACAACTCAAAAACCAAAAACAGCCTTAGATTTCAAGAAAGTAGATTTTGAAGTGTTGGCAAGGGATATCCATCCCATAGACCAGATTGAGATACACAAGCAAACAATGGAGATGATATACTCCACCTTGACTGGAAAGGCCATAGCTACCCACTAATTATAGAATTCCTTAAACAACATATTTGCACAATTCCAGTTGGATAAGGCCTCCTCATAGGCCAAGGGCACAAGAATCAAGTGCTTAGAGGACTTAGTAATTCAATTGGGACACAATCCAAAGGATATAGGAGCCACAAAGCAGCTAATTAAGAAGAAAAATGATGATATCACTACACTCAAGAAGTAGCTAAAGATACCCTAGCTCCATCATCCACAAACACTGGAAGTCCTAGAAGCCCAGTAGGAGCATGAAGAACTCATGGACTTAGTCTTAATTGAATGACCAACTGAAAGAGACTGAAGAAGAATTGGATACTTTGATCCAATTAAAACAAGTAGATGTGGCCACCTCTTTAGAAAATGTTATCCCCGTATTCTCTAAAGCACTACCATCCACACTAGCAGCATCTTTGGCACCTATAGTTCCACTTGCAATAGCCTTGCCAACAACAACAAAATCTACATCAGCAGCAGGTACATCAGGAGACAAAGCAAAAGAACTTGTGATGGCCACGAAAGATATGTTTATCCAGTCTACAAAGATGAAAAGATTGAAGAAAAAGGTGGCAATTTTGGAAACTGATAGCAAACTTGCCAAACTCAAGCAAAAAGAGGAAACACAAAAGGCCTAGAGAATGGGTGAGAGGATCAAAATCCTAGAAAAGGATTTAACACTTGAGAATCCACTTGGACAAACCAAAGAAATGCTGTGGGCCAATATCATTGACTTTGTCAATGATATTTGGCCATAAATCTAGGTAACTTTTGAACAAACAAAGCTAGTAAAGATAGCTACTAAAGCTACCTAGGAAGTAAAAGAGGAGTTGGGAAATAGGACAGAGGATGCAAATAGAGTCATCCACTTCCTCAAAAACAAGAATAAATATGAGCTCCAAGAGCTAAATATAATAGACATGACTGCTGCCATTTTGGAAATAAGGAAGGTCCTTTCCAAAAGGAACCCTATGCTTAATTTGGAAGAGAAGTGCCACAATATGCAGGTAGCCATTGATAGGTTCATGGCTAAATTTCAGATTTTGAGGGAGAAAGGTCTACCCAATCCTATGGTCATCAATGATAAACTCATGATAAAATTGGAATTTGGCAAGAGACTCAGATAGTTGGCGAAGGAACAAGCTAGCTCTTCATCCATAAGGGCATTCCCAATAGGGAAAGTCTTGTATGACACTTTTGAAAACTTGTTCTTCCTAGAACATGAAATCAAACATATTTTTCTCACCAAGCCAAATTTTTCAAAATATACTGAGGCTGATGAAATCTACAAGAGAATGGCAAATGTGAAATTATGAGATGCAGAATGGTGGGACACAATGATAGATGTGCAGTAAAAATGAAGGAAACGTAGTGAAATAGGTAAAAATAACACAACAAGGTCAAAGAGTAGCAGGGTCAAAGAGTATCAGATGAAAGATCAAAGTAAAGAAGACTCTAGCATAAAAATGCCACAACTATCGGCTAGCATAAAGGGCTACACTTCAGCTATAAAGTCCAGCACTACCACAATAAAGGGGACAACAAGAAATAGTTCATTAGCTATCTATATCTTCTTGCTAGAAGATATTTGTATTTCCTAGAATAAATCTCAAGTTGTTTTGAGATATTTTGTAATAAGCTTTTGTATAAATACTTCAAAATTTGAAGTATGTGGGGTGGATTCCAAAACATTTCTATAGACTTTTTCTCTTAAACCATAAATTCTATTATATCAATGACTGGATTAGTTTGCTGGATCAAGGAATAAAGATTAAATATTTTACATGATTCTTGTGTAAAGTGAAATACAAATAAGTATTCTCTCATGTTCAATGTTGTTTTTCCATAATCTTTTATGTATCTCTAAAATCTAAATGTTATAACATGGAATGATATTTCAGAAATTGCTTAAATGCACTCTGCCTTGACTATTATGCATTATTATATGTTTTTTTCGCAAATATAAGTTAAAGAATTCTTGATCGCTCCTTAGTTTAGGTGACTTGTTGTGATCTATAGCAAAGGATTCTTAATTGCCCTTTGCTCATGATTATCCTCTGTTCTTCATTCTAATCCCGGTCTAAGGATTCTTAAGTGCCCTTTCACCCTGGTTAGAATCACTTCATCCATTAGGCCTAAAGATTTTCATTTTGCTCTGCTAGCCTACCCTGTGTACATTCCTTTTAATGAATTTGTCCAGTCCTACTATCCATTTCTTGACTCCATAGCCCAATGGCTTGAAGACCTAGCTCTATCCATTATCTCTAAGAATTCCACCACGCAACCTTCAAATCAAAACCAAAACCCCAAGGAACACTAATAAATAACCTAAAATCCCATAAGAAACAAAGCTAAATTATATAGAGAGAGCCCTCTCTGAGTCATAGGTTGGCTAGAGCATATACTTAAAAGATTGGTTTGTGTTTACCTTGGTTTCTTCCTTCTTCTGATAAGTCCTAAGGAAAATTTTGAGTGATAACATAGTGGCGACCACTGGGGTTCAAGTCCTCGGTCTTAATAAACCTTTAAGAAAAATTTAAATATTTATTTCAAGCCTCTTAAAAGGTTTATTAGAATTTATTTACAAAATCTCACAAAAATAAAGTAATAGAAAAAAGCTTGAAATTCTGGCTTCAAGGAGAACTCACGACACTAGGGCCAATCTAGATCCAAACCGTGCCCCAGTAGTTGATAATCCAAACCTGATTTCGAGAACACCCAAAAGAGAGGAAATTTCAGTTAGTCAAACACCTTTAATCAAAGACGATTCATGTCCTGATGAGGGGTTGTTTTTAGAAGACCTTCCCTTTGATGAGCCATTTGATCTTTCCATATTTAGAACAAGGTCTGAAAGTGCACTTGATGAAATTTTTCTAGATCCAGAGTTTATTGTAGACCTCGAAGTCCAGAAGGCCAATCAATCAATTGATGAATATATTCTAAATTCCCCACAATCATCCCTTACTACTGCTAGGAACCCTAAGCTTTCTGAACCAATATCCTCTACTCTTAGTTCACATTATTCCCTTCAACCTCTAAATTTATTTCCCCAACTCCATTTATTCCCTCACTCCCTTACCAACCTATCCTATCCCAGGTACCACCTGCTGGTCCTAGTTCATCCTCCACTACTGCATCACCTTCCAATGCCTCAACTCCACATTTTAGCCCTTCCCAGCTTATAGCCATGGCAAGTAGATATGCTCCCCTTGTCTTACATGCTCCATTTGGTGCCATACCAGCAGACTACCAGAGTAAAATCGTCCAAGTTGATGGCATAGGACACTACATTGCACAACACCATGTTAATAAAATGATAGACTACTTTGAACATCATGAAATGGATATCATGGATATCTAAATGAGATTATTTGCTCAGACTTTAGCTGGTGATGTTAGAAAATGGTTTAATCATTGCCTGGTAATAGTATTGATAGTTTAGAAGTATTTCAACAACATTTTTTGAATAGATGGGAAAAGAAAAAGAATCCTCTATAGATCTTTTCTGAATATGAAAATATTAGGAGAGGACCCAATGAAACTGTTCAATATTATTGCACTAGATTTAACAACATATAAAATGCAATTCCAGTAAATCTTAGACCCCCATCTGACTTAGCATTAATAAAGTTCCCTGTTGGTTTTGACACAGACATGGCATTCGAGCTGAGGGAAAGAAAACCCCAACCCTAGAAGATATGGAAATTGTAGCAGTAAGTGTAGAGGCTAATTTATTAGCTAAAAGAGCTAGAGTTAGGAATGAAAGAAGAGGATTAGCTAAAGATGATCCTTCACCCTCTGACATTAAAATAGATAGCTTAGAAAAATTCATGGAAAAATTAATGGATAGAATAGAGAATATAGAGAGAAAACCCCAGTGGGATAATAAATAGGCACCTCCAGTTAGAAACCCAAACTTTAGGAAAAACCAAAACAAAAATGCTGGAAAAAAATGGACTTGATTAGAATATAAGACCTCCTCTCCAGAAACATTATGCAGAAACATCCCATCTTGAAGACCCATAGCAAGACACACAGATTAAACTAATGGGATTAGATGATGAAGGTGTTGTTTTTTTGAACCAAGATGATCAGAATTGCATATGCTGCAGCAAATGAAAATTGAGTTTGGAGAGCCATTTGATTATAAACAAGGTTGTGCTTCTGCCATCTTTAGTACATAAGTAGAATAACCTAAGGAGTAAAAACAATTCTGATATCTCTGACCAAATCAAGAAAATAGTACCAAATCAACCAAAGAAAATTAAAGAAGCCCCAGTTTCTAAAATCCTCTAGATTCTCCCCTGACAAAACAAAAATTCTTCTGGTCCTACCATTGAAGATATAACCCCTAATAAACGTTCTGATGGTCAACCCTCTTCTTCAATTGCCCCCAAAAAACCAGTGGACACACCTCAAAATACTAGATTAGAAAATTCACAAAAAGAAGTCCCTAGTAAAGGAAAAGAAGACCATCCCACTCAAATCCTTGCTATCAAAAGTCCAAACCCTCAAATAGAGAAAGACCCTTTGCATTTTAATTTGGGAGTAGAGGTAGATAAGCTAAAGATTCTAGTCCCTTTAACAAAGTTAATCAAGAATGAAACCTACAAAACACAGATAAACCAGACCCTGAACCTCGCTGAAAATGAAGATTTTGTTAACCTATTTGATGACCAACTTGAACTTATATTTGGTCCAGATGTCAATGGAAAACCACTAGAAGGATGAATACCACCTTTCTACATTAGCCTTGGCATCCATGACAAAATTCTTCATGATGCAATGTTGGATTCTAATGCCTCCCACAACTTAATGCCCAAATCAGTAATGGAAAAATTGAACCTAGACATTGCAAGACCTTACAAGGACTTATTTTCATTTGCCTCAACTCAAGTAAAGTGTCTGTGGTTGATTAAAGACCTCTATGCTACCTTGTTCAATATCCTACCAACAGCATCCTTATGGATATTTTGGTTGCAAACATCTCACCAAAGTATGGCATTCTGTTATCCAAGTCATGAGGAGCCAAACTTTAGGGACCTCTATAACTTGATATGTCATATGCAACAATTTCTATTTTTGGACAACCGAAGAAGCTGTACCAAGAAATTTTAATGAAATACATGGTGAGTAGCCAGGATCAGCGTCAAAATTTTCCTATCTTCTCTGTACATTCAGACATTGATTCTTTTATTTTGTATAATAATGATGAAACACAAGGAACTCTTTTCGACAGTGTTGATACAAAACCAAAAGAAATTGCAGTTTCAAAACAAAAGGAAACTATCCAAACTTTAGAGCTTTCCACTAGACAAGGTAGTCAAGTTGAGGAAAAGTTGGTGGAAACATATGATACTAATTATGAACACGCGATATTGTGGCATCTTGAGTTTGGTGGGTCAGTCAATAAGTTTGGAGCAGGAGCAAGAGTTTGGATATAAAATCTACAGAATGATTACTCAGAAGGCCATGCATACAGACTAAATTTTAAATGTACTAACAATATGGTTGAGTATGAAGCACTAATTTTAAGTATTAAATTAGTTAGGAAGCTAGGAGATATGAGAGTTTCTATCATGGGAACTCTGAATTAGTCATAAAAAAGTTAATGTTGTATATATGACCAAAGACCCTAGATTAAGTTGTTATAAAGGAACCATTGTAGAAATACTAAACAATTTCTTAGAAACCAAAGTTGTTGTAATTCCTAGAAAAGATAATATGCAAGCTCATAGTTTAGCAATGTTTTCCAGCACCTACAAGTTACCCTTTTAGCCTAACTATCAATACACTGCTGAAGTAAGGCACAGGCCTACAATTCCAGATAATTTGAAGAACTCGCAAATATTTGTTGATGAAAAAAAATAAACAACTTTTTGATTTCAGAAAAAGAATTTGTAAATAGCAATATAGATACTGACACATCAATAGATCCTAACACTAAAGATAAAATAGACATAAACAAGATAGAAGGTGAAGAGATAGATAGATTCCATCCCACTAAATTTACAAAATCAGATGTAGAAAACCTAGAAAAAGTTGAGATTGATGAGATGATTAACGAAGATACTAAAGTAATCAATCTCAAAGACAATTTCTTACCTAAGGGATTAACCCCTTTGGAAGACCTATTTGATTCAAATGATGTTCCTAGAAAGCCCACAATGGAACCTTTGAAATATGATATGGAGGAGTGTAATATTGGCACTGATGAAAATCCAAAATTGATCAAACTTTCTAAATCATTACCTCCCACTGAAAGAGTAAAATACATTGAGTTATTAAAAGAATTTCAGGATGTCTTTGCTTGGAGTTATGGGGACCTCAAATCCTATGACACCAACATCATACAACACATAATCCCTATAAAATAAAATCAAAAACCTTTCAGGAAAAAACTTAGATGGATAAATCCTATCCTATTACCTTCAATTGAAAAGGAAATCCAGAGAATGTATGATGCTAAGATAATTGCACCAATCAGATTTTCTGATTGGGTTTCAAACTTGGTGCCATCTAGGAAGAAAACTAGAGAGATCAAACTCTGTGTGGACCTTAGAAACCTCAACAAGGTATCCCTTAAAGACGATTACCCTATCCCCAAAATCGACCATATTTTGCAAAGGGTAGTTGGATCAACCAGGATCTCATTATTGGATGGGTTTTCTGGTTACAATAAAATTTTAGTTCATCCTGATGACCAAGCCAAGACTACCTTCACTACTCCTTGGGGCACATTCATGTATGTGAAAATGCCTTTTTGACTAATGAATGCAAGAGACACTTCCCAGAGGGCTATGGATATAGCCTTTGTGAAAGAAATTCATGATTTCCTAGTGATATACCTAGATGACATTATTGTATTTTCAAAATCTGACAACTAGCATTTGGATCATCTAAAGTAGGTTTTTATTAAATGTAGGAAATATGGAATTTCTTTGAACCCTAAGAAGTCTTTGTTTTTATTAGAAGAAGGAAAGTTACTAGGTCATATAATTTCAAAAGATGGTATCCGATTAGACCCTGTAAAAATAGAAGCCATCTTACAGATACAACATCCAAGGAACATAAGAGAATTACAAGCTTTCTTAGGGAAATTTAACTTTCTTAGGAGATATATTTCTAATATAGCAGAATTAATTAGATCACTGAACAATATGTTGAAAAACGATTTGACCATCAAATGGACTGTTGAGGCTAAGAAATCCATTGAAGACATTAAACTAGCCTTAACTAGAACACCAGTTTTGATTAGTCCAAATTTTGACAGACATTTCATCTTATTTTATTTCGCTTCTGAGCACACAATTGCTGCAGTTTTACTACAGAAAACTGACCAAGGCTATGAACAACCTATTGCTTTCTTTAGCAAGGCCCTAATAGATTCCTCCTTAAAATATAACATAATGGAAAAAACAAGATTTTTCTTTGGTCAAAGATATGAAGGACTTTAGAGTATATATTTTATACTCATATAATAGCCTATGTTCCCAATTCAGTAGTCAAAGACATCCTAAGTCAGGGTGGTCCAGATGGAAAGAGGGGAAAATGGATTGCTACTATTTTAGAGTATGACATAGAAATCAGACCAACTAAGTTAATCAAGGGCCAAGGTTTAGCCAAGCTCATGGCTGAGTCAAACTGTCAGGCCCTAGATATAAACTTTATTGCACAAATAGAAAATGGAGATGAGATGACGACTCCACTAATCAGCTAAGCCTTTATTGAATCACCATGGTATGCTGATATCATTTATGTTTTACAAAATTTACAAGCTCCTCTTGAATTATCTGAGACGAAAAGTAGATTTTTGAAGATGAAGTCCTTAAATTTTGTATATTAGACAATGCTTTTTTTTGGAGGAATCATGAAGCTATTCTTCTCAACTTTTTAATAAAAGATGAGTCTGATAAATTATTACAAGAGTTTCATGCAGGTGACTGTGGAGGACAGATTTACTAGAAAACCACTGTAGATAAAATTCTTAGAGTTGGTTTCTACTGGCCAACTTTGTTTTTTGGTGTAAAGAAACATGTGACCTCCTATCACAAATGTACAATTTTTGAGGGAAAGAAAAAGCTTCTACCATTACCCCTAAAACCAATCTTTGCTGAAACACCTTTTCAATAATGGGGGTTAGACTTCATTGTTGGCATTATGTTTCTGGTATGGTTATATGTTACAGATGTTTAACTTGATGGCAACACCCATGGCATGGCTCTCAATATGATGAGAATTAACAAGTATGCAGGAGAAAAGTTCACGGAAGTTTATGCAGAGAAAAGTTTATAAAATTTTATTTCATGTGGAGAAAAGTTCACAGAATTTTATGCAAAGAAAATTTTATTTCATGTGGGAAAACTTACCTTTGGTCCATGGTAGTTAGTCCTTGGAATTTGAACCTATGGTTTTTGGACCATGGCATCTCGACAGACGTTTTGATCCCTAGTATTGAGTTGATGGTATTGGTTTGTTATGGTTTTGGCCCATGGTATTGTTTATTTTATTATTATTATTGAGCCCCATGATCCATGATTTGAGGAAGAGCTTGCCTATATAAAGCAAAGGAGATCGTTTGGCTTAGGCATGCTTTTGGGTTGAATATCTTAAGATCTGAAATATTGGGTTATTGTTTCAAAAGCTCGATCTATATGAAAGTGAAGTGGAAAGCGAATCTGTGAAGGCTGATCTCTCGAGCGCTGCAGCTGCGGAAGTGCAGAGGCGCCGCAGCAGATGCCACAGGAGACGCCGCAGGAGACGCCACAGGAGGCGCTGCAGGAGACGCCACAGAAGGCGCCGCAGGAGATGCCACAGAAGGCGCCACAGGAGATGCCGCAGAAGGCCCCACAGGAGACACCATAGAAGGCGCCGCAGGAGACGCCGCAGGAGACGCCACAGGAGGCGCCGCAGGAGACGCCACAGGAGGCGCCGCAGGAGACGCCACAGGAGGCACCGCAGGAGACGCCACAGGAAGTGCCGCAGGAGACGCCACAGGAGGCGCCGCAGGAGATGCCACAGGAGGCGCCGTAGGAGACGCCACAGGAGGCACCGCAGGAGACGCCACAGAAGGCACCACAGGAGACGCCGCAGAAGGCGCCAAAGGAGACGCCACAGAAGGCGCCAAAGGAGACGCCACAGGAGATGTCACAGGAGGCGCCGCAAGGGATGCCACAGGAGGTGCCGCAGGAGACGCCACAAAACGCGCCGCAGGAGACGCCACAAAAGGCGCCATAAGAGACGCCACAGAAGGCGCCGCGGGAGACGCCGCAGGAGACGCCAGAGGAGGCGCTGCAGGAGACGCCGCAGGAGGCGCCGTAGGAGATGCCGCAAGAGGCGCCACAGGAGATGCCACAAAAGGTGTTCTGGGTTTAGTTTTCTGTTATTGTGGATCTGGTCATCTGGGTGACTTACTGGTACTTGATGATAATTTGATATTTATGGATCCAGTTTGAAAACTTATGAAAAGTGGTCCTTGAAAGAAAAGAAGTAGGGGGTTGTAGCTCCCTTCCAGGAGAGACTGGAAAACGAGAGAGAGTTGTAGCTCTCTGCAGGTTGCAGCCTGCGTACTGGTAAAGGACTGCACCAGTACAAGACCATTGTAAAAGGAGTTTCTAATTTGACAGAAGATAGAGACATATTGCAGCAGGTGGTTTTCACCCACATTGGGTTTCCACCTTATATCTGGTGTTCTTTGATGTGACTGTCTGTTTTCTTGTTCATGCTCATTGTTTTATGGTACTGATATGCAAAAATAATTCAAAGTATAAATAAGGAAGAATTGTTAAAAGGACTAGATAATACTGATTCACCCCCCCTCTCAGTATTATATTCAACAATTGGTATCAGAGCAGGTCCTTGTAAAGAAGCTTGATTGCTTGAAGGAAGATCTTTCGTCATGAGAAACTACGAGAGGGAAGCATCTATCAGGCCACCGGTTTTTGATGGGACAAACTTCAATTATTGGAAGGTAAGAGTTACTGCCTATCTTCAATCTCTTCGTACGGAAGTTTGGAACATCATAGAGACAGGCTATGCTTTTCCTTCAACTACTCCTACAGATGCAGACGAGAAGAAGAAGTATGAAACAAATGCAAAAGCAGTCAGTACCCTATTAGGATGTATATCCCAATCGGAATTCATGAAGGTAATGCACTATAAATCCGCAAAAGAGATATGGGACAAAATTGTCACGAGCTATGAAGGAAATGAACAGGTAAAGCGTGCAAAACTTCAAACTCTCAGGATTCAGTATGAGACTCTCAAGATGTATAATGATGAAAGTGTGGCTAACTATTTTCTTCGGGTAGATGAAGTTGTTAATTGTATGAAAAATTTGGGTGAAGAAATAAAGAGGCTATTGTGGTTGAAAAAGTTCTAAGATCATTGTCCCCCAAGTTTGAATCTAAAGTATCTGCAATAGAAGAAAAAGAAAATCTACGAATTCTTACTATGTCTCAGCTACATGGAATTCTAACTGCTTATGAAATGAGAAGGGAGGTCCATCAGATAGAAGAGAAGCTGCTTTCAAGGCATCAGGCAAAGGAGATTATTATGAAGCAAGCCACATCCCAGAAGAAGAGGAAGAAGAATCAAAATTTGTCAGAAATCTTCAAAGGGGTTCTGGAAGGTTCAGAGGTAAGTTGCCTTTTAAATGCTTTGCTTGTGGAAGAGTAGGTCATTATACTGCAAAATGTCCTTATAAGGATAATGGAAAGGAACCTGCTAGATGGAATAAGAAACAGAGTGCAAGTAAGAAAAGCTACTACACTCATGAAGACAGTGATGGTCTATCAAACAGTGATGAAGATGAACGAGATAATGAATATAAATTGTTAATGGCATTTGAATATGATGATTATATGGATGCTATAGATTTGGATTACTTTCATGAAGAAATTACTAAACTTAAGAGATGTATAGAAGAGAAGAATATGATCATTGATACTCTACAATTTCAAATTGATGAAAGGGAAAGACATCTTGAAAAATTAGAAGGTGAAATTGTTGGTCTTAGAAAAGAGATTGAGAAAACAAAAGCTATTAATCTTAAGTTTGTCAAAGGATCTGAAACTTTGGATGAGATTATCAATGTGCAGCGGTCTCCTCTAAACAAGACAGGTCTGGGCTATAATGGAGAAACTTCTCAAGCATCCACCTCAAAAAGTTATCTTGATGCAGCAAGAAGAAATGAGCAAAAGCACAATGAAGACCATCAGGTAAAACAGGGACGAATTTCAAACAGAAACTATCAGGGGCAATCCATCTTAAGGGTGAACAAAAGCTACAACCAGCCACAGGTAAAATCTTCTCAATTTGGTTCAAGAATAGATGACAAGAGAAATTACAATCAATTGGCTGGTAGATTCGATAACCGCAGAAGTTTCTTCAATGGACAATGCTTTTCTTGCCATAACTTTGGTCACAAAGCAGCTCAATGTGTTGCATATAAAACAATCATGACTAGGGAAGCTCAAAAACAAAGAAGTATGACCGGGATTACAAAAAGGACCTATAACAACTTTTCGGTTCTTGAAAATGAAGTTGAATGTTCTATTTGCAATAACTTTGGGTCATGAAGACTCTGAATGCAGGAGCAGGTTTCAGCAGAGAAAGGAACAAGCCTCAAGCACCAAAACATGGAGAATAAAGGAACCACAAACAGAAAGATGTGGGATAGCATTTTATGCAGAGGGACAGGAAAATCTATGGTACATTGACAGTGGATGTTCGAAGCATATGACAGGTGATAAAGAAAAACTTGAGTCATATTCTGCTCTAGAAAAAGGAAAGAAAGTCTCTTTTGGAAATGATACTCCTGCAACTATAAAAGGAAAAGGTATTGCTCAGTTAAAAGAAAAGGTCAAGGCTGGAAATGTTTTGTATGTTGATGGATTGAAACATAATCTTCTAAGTGTCAGTCAGATGTGTGATCAAAGAACCGAGGTGATATTCAGATCAAATGGATGTCTTGTTCGTGATCTTGATACAGGTAAAACAGTGATCAAAGGCAAAAGAACTCCAAATAATCTGTACATATTTGAAGAAGGACAACAACAATGCTATCTAAGCAAGGATGATGAGCACTGGTTATGGCATCGGAGGTTGGGACATCTAAGCTTTTCACAAATAAGGAAAGCATGCAAATATCAGGTAGTTCGCGATCTTCTAGATATCAAAATTCCTGACAACACCATATGCAAATCATGTCAGTTTGGAAAACAAACCAGAACTAACTTTCCAGAGAAGGAAGGATCAGCTAGCGTGCCTCTTGAGCTAGTACATACAGATACATGCGGTCCTTTCAGGAAAAGAACACCTCGAGGAGAAGAATACTTGATATTATTCATTGACGATTTCTCCAGGTTTGTCTGGTTATGACTTATGAAGCACAAAGATGAAGCATTCGAAAAATTCAAATCCTTCAAAGCTTTGGTTGAAAATGAATCAGGTCACAAAATTAAGTGCCTCAGATCCGACAGAGGTGGGGAGTTTACCTCAAATGAATTTTTCGATTTCTGTGAAGAACATGGGCTAAGAAGAGAATTCTCTACAGCTAGAACTCCTCAGCAAAATGGAGTTGTGGAAAGAATGAACAGAACAGTCCAACAAATGGCCCGTGCTATGCTTGATGAATCAGGGACTCCCACAAATTTCTGGGGTGAAGCTGCTCATGCTGTGGTTGTTATTCTAAACAAAACAAATGTCTGGGTGAACAACACTCAAACTCTTCATGAGCTCTGGAATGGTAAGACTCCTTCGGTAAAGCACTTCAAAATCTTTGGGAGCAAATACTATATTAAGAATACTGATGAGCAGCTTGGCAAACTTGAACCTAGAGCAGATGAAGGCATTCTTCGTGGTTACTCTCCACATAGCAAAGCATACAAGTTCTACAATAAAAGACTTGGCAAAATTATTGAAAGCATTGATGTAGTGGTTGATGAGAAGGGATACATCCCTAGACAATTACATCATGAAGACATCGAAGAAGATGAAGGCTACCCTCAATAGCAGAATGATGAATAACCTTAAGAAGAACCTGAAGAAGAATCAGAGGAGCAGACAAGAATAGAAACAAAGACTCCATCCAGATATGTTCAAAAGAATCATCCAGAATCTCAGATTATGGGGCAGAAAGAAGTAGGTGTACAAACAATAAGAATAGTTGTAGAAGCCTCAAGCTATTTGGCATTACTCTCCTCTATTGAACCACAAAATGTGAAAGAGGCATGTGAAGATGAATGTTGGATAAAAGCAATGGATGAAGAACTTGAGCAAATCGA
>APFE030527168.1:68068-92625 GCA_000404065.3 Pinus taeda
CACCTTCCTCTGCCCAACACAAATGGATCCTCACTGCCACAACCTATTTCACCAAATGGATAGAGGTCATACCTTCAAGGCAAGCCACTGGCGTTCTTATCATAACCTTCTTTTAAACCAACATTCTATCAAGATTTAGATGTCCAACTAAGCTCATTACTGATAATCCAGTAGCCTTTAAATCCAAAAGGATGATAAATTTCTGCAACAAGTATCATATAACCCTGGGCCATTCCACAACCTATTATCCTTAAGGAAATGGACTGGCATAATCCTCAAACAAGAGCGTGGTGAACATCATAAAAAATCCATTGGAGGACAATAAGAAAACATGGAATAAAAATCTAGTCAATGTCTTACGGGAAGATAGACTAACCACAAAGAAATCAATTGGTACCTCTCCCTACCAACTAGTTTATGGGATGGAAGTTGTTTTTCCATATTCCTTGGGAACACCAGTGATCAAGCTGCTCCAAAAGTTGCAGGTTGAACCAAATGACATCCAAAGAAGAATAAACCAAATAATTCATTTACAACAAAGCAGGGAAGAAGTGTATGTCAGATCTCAGGTTGTGCAGGAAAGAATCAAGAAGATTTTTGATAAAAGGACCAAGGTTGAGGATTTCTACCTTAGTGACAAAGTCCTAAAATGGGATTCAAGGAGGGAAGATAAAGGTAAACATAGGAAATTTGATTTCCTATGGAAAGGCCCATATGTCATTTATTCTTTCAAAGGTAATAATGTTTTCTTCCTCAGAGCAGAAGGTGGACTAGTGAATGGTTGAATGCTCAAACAATATTTTTGAACCTAACTAATTATTTTTACTTTCCATTGTACATATTCCATTTTTCTTCAAAAATTTTAGTTTGGATTGGATGGTGGTCATTGAAGTTGAAGCCTGAAGAGAAGGCCCTGAACTTCAAATGATTCATTATCATAAGTATTAATAATGCAGAGGCATAGAGTATAATTTTGCAAGGTAACATCAACAACAATTCAAAGGCTACTGATCTACAAAGTTCTTGACATTTCACCAGGAAATGTCATCCCCAAGTGGAGCCAGTGTTAGGTTCTTATACCAATAGGAATCATAATTTTGATTAACTAAGATTAAGCCTTGTAATATTGGACATACCTTTGCTTTTTTCAAATGTTTTCCATATTAAAAAAAAAAAAAAATGTAAAGAGGGTATGTCCTAAAATAATAATCAAAGGACAAAAATAATGAAAATAGGTAAAAAAAAATGAAATATATGAACCCCAAAAGACAAAAGAGACTATGGAAAGTGTGCGAGTCAAAATGCGACTACTATTTACTTTTTATGCTTAATAAATGATTGTGTGCAGCTGGTTACTTATGCCACAATCCATGAATAGTCAAAATGTTCAAACTTGGCTATTCAATGTTTTCCATTTCATGTTTATAGATAGAGAATAAAATATGACCAAACACTGTAATCTTGGCAGATAATTAGATAACTAGAGTAAATAAAAGGAGCTCAACTGGTTAATTTGAGCCCTTGGATGATATAAGGTTTGATTTAGATAGTTTTCTATGTAAATAAAAGAAAATATTGATAAGGGTTTGCTAGCTTAAATGCACCCGAATAAAGTGAAGAAAAAATGGTAGGATAAGTAGATGGGTAAGTAGACGAAAGGTTGCAGAAGTATGATGATTGATTAGAAAAAAAGCATATTTATCATTTTTCAACATATGTTCCAAATATGAATGGACAATCAAGCATGCAGATGGATTTCAAAGTCAATTAATTAACTTCCCCCATTCATTTCACCTCTTTACTTAACTAATTTCCCATAATAAAGTTCAAAGTACTTAAAACTTTTAAGTCAAAGAGGCTCAGAGCATTTCTCTGACTTTTGGAGGGACCAGACCCTCGGCTCAATGACTTATGGATATCAAGTACTAGATTCCCCTCATAAAAGTTCACCGCCACTTCAGTTCATCCATTTTCCTAATAATACTCCTTTTCCTAAGGCTAAAACATTTTTTCCCCAGGAAAAGCAATTTTCCCCCATTTAAAACACTTTTCATACCAAAAACCCACAAAAAATTCTTTACCCTAAGTATTAATGTAAATATGTGAAAAACATGTAATTCACAAAAGAGCATTTTGCTTAGTGTTTTTCCCTTTTCCACCCATTTTTCATATTAATTACTAACTTTATTATAGTAAATCCTGATAAAAACTCAATTTCCCATATATATTTAACTCCTATGTATAAATTAACCCTTCACCCTAGTTTAATTATAAACTTTGATTTTCACCTAAAACTCGACCAAAACTTTTAACTGGTCGATCTGCGATCAAATTAATAAAGCCCCCTTTAATTCTCCATTAATTACAATGATGGCCTAATCTTGATTTAAGCCATTATTAACCATGATACCACCGTAATTAAGTGTCCGTTGGGCCCCCCAAAAGCCTCCGTGTAGCTTCTCCACCCGATCACCATGCGATCATCCCCCTCCTCATCCAACAACTCTCATCCATATCGGGCCAACCCGACGTCTGTCCCTTACCCACTCCATAAAGTGGTTTCCCCCATGGCCCTTGATGCTATGTGTCATTCGATGAGTGGAATTGTGCAGCCCCTCCAAAATACCACCAAGTGCCCAAAACTAGTGCGAAATGAATCACTTACCGCCCTCCCGTTACGCAACAAATTAACCATTATTCACCTCGTATGCGCCAAAAAATAACTTTTTACTTATAAAAGTCAAAAGCCCCAAAATTATTTTTTTTCACTGAATTTTCATTTGCAGGCCTCTTATATGCATGCACAACACCTACAAACGTCAAAGTCATAAACCCACAAACAATTTCACTCCAAACACGTTGCAAACAACCCAGTCAACCTTGTAACCTATACAAAGCCCATTTGACCACTTGTAGTCACCAGTCACCCTACTCGAAGCCAATTCACCCTAGTTCTAGGTATTTAAACCAGAATTCACCAAATATCCTGTCAATTTCAAAGCCTACTCGTAGAACATTGTCGCCCTAAAAAACTTGAAATTACCCCCATACTCAAATCCACAAGAATTGAGTATGGATGTCCCAATTTCTATGGATGTGAGACCCATATCTACACCCTATTTAGACCTAGACCACCTTCCCCTAGTTGATAAAGATTTCCAAATAAAAGATACCACTGTCATAAAGCTCCTGCTCAAAATACATTACCAAAGTAGGGACAAGTTCCTGAACCAAGCTGATGAAATTGGCCTTTGGGAACCAAATTTGCCCAAGTACCATCTCCCCAAAAGTCCACATTTTTCTTGAAATTGTTCACATGTGCCATTCTTGTTATATCCTAGGTTATAGAACCACCATGTCTCATGACCAGAAGGTCCTTTTCACCATCACTGCTAAGTCTATCAAGGAAATGTGACAACTCCAACCAGGGCCAAACCTAACTCCCCTCTCAATTGGAGATCTGTTGGACTTATATCCCAAACTCGGCTCTGCAAAATTTACCCAATTGCTCCAAACCTTCATCAGAGAAGACAAGCTCATCCCTAAAGACCCCCCTCCATGTGTAGTAACTATATTTTCCCCTTGGGGACGAGATATTGTAGCCATGATATATTGTGTTTTGGGTTACTCCACAAGTCAGTATATTGATGAAAATATCCTAGCTTTCATGTCCATATATACCCCAAGACAACCTCCTGGAACCATTTATGACTTTTCCACATTCGTAGCTAACAAGATGCATGACCAATTTCTCAAAATGAGCAATGAGAGAGTATTCAAATACTCCTCTATTTTATACCATATGTTCTTATATTATCAATCAGAGAAATTACCATTCACCCTACAAAAACTAGACACCAAGGTTAAACCCAGGTCAGTCATTTTTTGAGCCCCATTAATCCATGACTATCAGTCTCCATTCTCTTATTAAGACTTCATTGACTTATTTGTACATCTAGTTATGACAATATTGATTGGAAAACCTCTTCCAAGAATCAGTCCAGAAATAAAGAGAGTCATTCAACTATCAAAGTAGACCAAAGTGGGTGACTGATACCTTTACCAGAACCACACAGAAATCAGGGTTTATGGTTGCATGCTTGGACCATATAAATTTCCAAGATACCTCCCTATGAGGTCGTTTTCATTAGAATACTATAGGAAAATTATCAATGAAGATGAGGTAAACTTTGTCAATGCCAAGAAGAAGGCCAATTTCAGAATAAAAGACCAACTAGGCCCCTTCATATGTAACTCTAGGGAGACTGGGAAATAGGTAGATTCAATACTACAAAATATGAAGTTCTATAGAATTTTTGTTTGGAGATATGAGCCTTTGGAATTCATCACCAAGAAGAGGAAAAAGGTCAAGCTAGGACCTTTTATTGACCATCCCATACCTGAGATTGAAGCCTATGCCAACCAATCAGAATGGGTGGAAGGAACCCTAGTTGATCATGGCAACACCATAATAGACATAGAGAATGATTTCATAGATCTAGAAAAATGACTTGATGAGGGTTCTTTCCTGCAAGTGCTAGCGCTGTTAGATTGGCCATAATAGTTAAATAGGCTAGAGAAATCAAGCAGAACAGAGACAACCATGAGTACCCCCTCAGTTGTGTAGACTCCTCTAAATGAGGAGAAGAGCCTAAAAAGAAGTAGGGAGGAGGCCACCACATTAGCAAGGGCCACTTCACAGACTTACACTGATACAAGCCAAGCAAAAAGGTAGAGAGTGAATCATGCCTCTGAACATGAATGAATAGAGGAGACAACAAACGTTACCAGCACAGAAGGAAACAGGAGTAGGCCCATCACCCCATCGGAAGGCACACCCTCCACATCACAAACTCAGGCGTTGGAAAAGAAACTCAGTCTTGAAATATCTTCCTTCAACATGCCTGCTAACAAAGACCAAGACATCAAGGAAAGATACAGGGAAATAAAAAGCAAGTAATGAGAAGCTTAAGGTCCAAAGTTATGCCCAGTACCTGAAGATGACCCCTACCAATCAAACCAAGTTAATGTCAGCCTTTAATATCAAAGAGGGGAAAATGCAGATGACTTTTATCAAGCCTACAACTCAACAACCAAAAATAGCCTTAGATTTCAAGAAAGTAGATTGTGAAGTGGTGGCAAGGGATATCCATCCCATAGTCTAGATTGAGCTACAGAAGAAAACAAAGGAGATGATATACTCCACCTTGACTGGAAAGGCCATAGCTGCCCACCAACTACATAATTCCTTAAACAACATATCTGCACAATTCCAGTTGGAGAAGGCCTCCTCACAGGCCAAGGACACGAGAATCAAGTCCTTAGAGGACTTAGTAATTGAATTGGGACATGATCCCAAGGATATGAAAGCCACAGAGCAGCTAATTAAGAAGAAAAATGATGATATCGCTGCACTCAAGAAGTAGCTAAAGATACCCCATTTGCATCATCCACAAACACTGGAAGCCCTAGAAGCCCAGCAAAGGCATGAAGAACTCCTGGACTTAGTCTTGAAATTGAATTACCAACTGAAAGAGACTGAAAAGGAATTGGATACTTTGATTGAATTAAAACAAGCAGATCTGGCCACCTCTTCAGCAAATGTTACCCCCATAGTCTCTACAGCAGTGCCATCCACACTAGTAGCATATTTGGCACCTACAGTTCCACTTGCAACAACCTTGCCAGCAACAACAGAATCTACATCAACAGTAGGTACATCAGGAGACAAAGTAGCAGAACTTGTGAAGGCCATGGAAGATATGTCATCTAGGCTACAAAGATGAAAAGGTTGAAGGATAGGTTGGCAAGTTTGGAAACTCACTACAAACTTGCCAAACTCAAGCAAAAAGACGAAACACAAAAGGCCCAGAGAATGGGTGAGGGGATTAAAATCCTAGAAAATGAGTTAACACTTAAGAAGCCATTAGACAAACCAAAGAAATGTTGTGGGCCAATATCATTGACTCTGTCAATGATATTTGGCCATCAATCCAAGTAATTTTTGAACAAACAGAGCTAGTAAATGTAGTTACTAAAGCTATCCAGAAAGTAAAGGAGGAGTTTGGAAATAAGCCAGAGGATGAAAATAGACTCATCCACTTCCTCAACAGCAAGAATCAATATGAGCTCCAAGAGATAAATATAGAAGACAGGACTATTTCCATTTTGGAAATAAGGAAGGTCCTTTCCAAAAGGAACCTTATGCTTAATTTCGAAGAAAAGTGCCACAATATGCAGGTAGCCATTAATAGGTTCATGGCTAAATTTTAGATTTTGAGGGAGAAAGGTCTACACAGTCCTATGGTCATCAATGATAAACACATGACACAATTGGACTATGGCAACATACTCAAACAGCTGGCTAAGGAACAAGCCATCTCTTCATCCATAAGGGCATTACCAACAGGGAAAGTCTTGTATGACACTTTTGAAAACTTGTTCTTCCTCGAACATGAAATCAAACATCTTTCTCTCACCAAGCCAAATTTTTTAAAATTTTACTGAGGCTGATGAAATCTACAAGAGAATGGCAAATGTGAAAATTACCAGATGTATAATGGTGGGGTACAATGACAAATTTATTGTGATAAATAAATAGCTAAAAATTATTGTGCAGTAAAAATGAAGGTAGTAAAGTGAAATAGGTAAAAACAACACAACTGGGTCAAAGAGTAGCAGGGTCAAAGAGTATCAGATCAAAGATCAAAGTAAATAAGACTTCAGCATAAAAATGCCACAACTATTAGCCAGCATAAAGGTCTACACTTCAACCATAAATGCTAGTACTAGCACAATAAAGGGGACAACAAGAAATAGTTCATTAGCTATCTCTATCTTCTTGCTAGAAGATATTTGTATTTCCTAGAATAAATCTCAAGTTGTTTTGAGATATTTTGTAATACGTTTTTGTATAAATACTTCACAATTCGAAGTATGTAGGGTGGATTCCAAAACATTTCTATAGACTTTTTCTCTCAAATCATAAATTCTATTGTATCAATGACTGGATTGGCTTGTTGGATCAAGGAATAAAGATCAGATATTTTACAGGATTCTTATGTAAAGAAAAATACAAATAAGTATTCTCTCATGTTCAATGTTGTTTTTCTTCAAGTTTTTTTTCCATAAACTTTTATGTATCTCTAAAATCGAAATGTTATAACATGGAATGCTATTTCAGAAATTACTTAAATGCACTTTGTCTTGACTATTATGCATTATTTTATGTTTTCTTAACAAATCTAACTTAAGGAATTCTTGATTTCTCCTTAGTTTAGGTGACTTCTTGTAATCTATAGCAAATTATTCTTAATTTCCCTTTGTTCATGATTATCCTTTGTTCTTCATTTTGTTCCTGGTCTAAGGATCTTCAGTACTCTTTCACCCTAGTTAGAATCACTTCACCCATTAGGCCTAAAGATTTGCATTTTTGTCTGCTAACCTACCCTGTGAACATTCCCTTTAATGAATTGGTCCAGTCCGGATATCCATTTTGTTGACTCCATAGCCCAATGGCTTGAAGACCTAGCTCTATCCATCTGCTCTAAGAATTCCACCACCCAGCCTTCAAATCAAAACCAAAACCCCAAGGAAAACTAAGAGCTAGTCTAAAATCCCATAAGAAATAAAGCTAAATTATATAGAGAGAGCGCTCTCTGAGTCATAGGTTGGCTAGAGCCTATACTTAAAATATTGGTTTGTGGTTACCTCAGTTTCTTCCTTCTTCTGATAACTTCTATGGAAAATTCTTAGTGATAACAGAAAGAAAGGAATCTGATCAAAGATACATACCTATTGTTGACCAAAATCAAAAGGAATTAGAAACATCTTTAGTAGGAAAAAGCAGACTCAGGATTGAAAATGAGAAGTAGAAGGAACAAATACATGTTCTCAACAAAGAAGTAAAGATGACCACTCTTCTCAAGCTACAGCCTGAGGAGGTAGAAAAAAGAAGGAAGATCTAGAAAAGATGGCTTCAATAAGATCTTTCTCAAAAGCAAGAATAACTTGATGCAACCCATGATGAGATCAACAAAATCAAGGGATCGCAAAAAGAACACTTACAAGATAAGACAGATGAAGAAGCAAAAATGAAGGCAATTCAAGATGGTAAAGATCTAGTTGATGACGGTACAAGCTCCACATATTTGCAGGATGATTCTAAGAAGGAAGTTGATCAAAGTGAAAAGCTAAATAAGAATGTTTCAACTCCAATGAAAAGGACCAAAGCATTGAAGAAAAAAGTACGACAACAAACTACAACACCGCCTTCAAAGAAGAATGAAAAATCTTGCAAGTATGTTCCTTTATTTAATGGTTATTGCTTTTTATGTGCTAACTATGGAAATATGGCTAGGAATTGTGAAATTTTTGACAGGTACAATCATTATCTACAAAAACCTTGAAGCAAGTTTACAGGATCATGAGACAAGTTCCAAGATGATTTTTCAGAAGAGAATACATGCTAGATGGGCCAAATATTGAATGTTTCAAATGCCATAACTATGGCCATAGCACTCGTGGTTGCAGATATCATATGGAATCACCTATGGACAAAATTGAATGCTTCAAGTGTCATAACTATGGGCAAATTGCTCGAGATTGTAAGACTAAGAAGGTATGGAAAAGGAAACAGATACACGAAGACAAAGCAGATAACAAGGTTTCAGCAGTTATGCTTTCAGGATTTGTAAAAAGCAAAAGGTTATTAGGAATTAGTAGTTTATTCAGATAATGACTAAAGTCAAGATGGCCCATTAGGTGACTCACTATTTTGAACAATATGGCATGTTGACTCCTTAATTTCTGTACAGGAGAATTCTATGCAGCAGTATATGGCACAAGTCTACGATTGATAGGAAGGTAGTTTGAGCAAGATGGTCATTTCATTGCAGGTTGAGGGGGAGAAAACAAGGTTGAAGTGCAATGTCCTCGAGAAAATTGTAATTATTTTATTTACCGCAGTAAAAACAAAGGCAAGATTTTAATGTTATTATAAACATTTGAATTAAGTATTTGAATTTTGTTAATTATGAATGAAAAACAAATGATTGAATGTTAACAAATCTTGTAACCCTTTCGTATCAAGAAATTAGGGAAAGGTAGTTACCTAAGCCTAACCACTTCCCTGTCTATGAATTACCAAGAAGTGATCACGAGGCTAGTATGGAGTACCTAAGAACAAAGAGAGGAAGAAAAGGGAAGTGGACCTTGTTGAAAGAGGAGATGGAAAAAGCACTATGTCTGGTGAAGACCAGATAGTTGTTGATGTTGTAACATATTAAGTTACAAGGAAGCATCGGCGCTGAGAGCAAAAGCTCGTGGGGAGGCTTGGACCTAAAGGCAAGCCTCATGTTTGGGAGGTTAAAATAGGAAAGCATAACAATGACTGTAACAAATTAGTAGTCTTAGGGACTTGATGCAGGTAAGTACTCTAGATACCTAGCTTATTGTTGGTTCAATTATTAGATAGAACAATAACAGAGATAGGAATTAGTTATTCTAGTATCTATATAAAACTCTTGGTTATTACTCAAGAAAGCAGTAATGAATATAAATGAAAGCTCTAGACAGCCCCTGTAGACTGTAATGTTAAATTCAGTATATTCTAGTTTAGTGGAACAATAAACTACAGTATAGATAATTTCTGTAAGCAAAACGAAAATTGAAATCAAAGGAACTAAAAACAATATAGATATTCACTTAAGAAAATGAAATCGTAAGAAAAGGAACCGAAAATATCTTATATGAATAAAAGAATTCATTATGATTCAGTCTTCCATAATCAAGAATTAACTGACACGTTAACATTCGTCGAGGAACAGAGTAATACAAAATAATAGGGAAAATTATAGCATTAACATAGTTCTAGAAAAACTAGAATACTTCAATTTGACAGATTAAATATTAGTGACTAGTACCCAGAGGCTATCACTACAAAATATCACGAGAAGTACTCAAAAATAAAACAAAACTCCAGAACTCAAAAGACTATCACAACAATAATAGTTGAGATAAATAATGGATTGTCTTGTCTATGGCATGAGGGTTTGAGACCCTCAGGAAGGTGCCCAGAGCCATCATTATTAATAAGCATACAACTATAGTTTTCAAATCATAGACAATATGGTCGAACAACGAAATTAGCGACAGAGACATTCCCAAACAACTACGCATGTGTAACAAAACACAACCACTAATAAATTACCAGAACTCCTTGAAGAATGTCAGAGAAAATATAGAATTCTACAAAAATCTTAACAATCTATTTCTTAGGTAGAAGGAATCTTGTATAATTACCATTAACAAGTGTTGGAGGCACTATGAAATCATCATGCCTCCATGGGCCAAATCGACAAACTATGTTAAGAATCCACATTGATCTGGAGCGAGTAAAAACAACAGTCATAATACTTATATTCCATGGCAAAGTTTATCAGTTCATAGATGGAGCAAAACCCCGAAACATAGAGGGTTGTAAAGCCCAACTCGAACCCATGACGGTTTTACGAAAGAGAAAAATGGATACAGTTATACAAACAAATAAATTATAAAACCATTGACCATTTACATATAAAGATAGAGAGATTATAAAAACTCTCGACAGTTTAAATATTCAAGCATAAATGTTCAAAACACCATGAGGGCTGGTCTAACTTATACATTTACTAAAACTACAGAGAAAATAGATTTTAACTCTGAACCCTTGAGGATAGAACCTCAACAGAGTTAGCACTAGAAATTCCAAACTAAACTAATGAAGGAAATCAACCCTCAAACAAACTCCCTTCTCTATGCCATTGTTCTAGAGTCGCCAAGTTTTTGTTTCAATAACATACCCAAAAAATTGTTGGGACTAGAATGCGTGCCTTGGAAGAGCTTCGGGTATAATGCATTTTGTAGCTAGTTCAGTAGCCGCAACCTCTAGAAAACACCTGCAACAAAAGCATGAATCACATCAGAAGTATTATTGTATAATTTGCAAGCAATATTACCGAATAAAACCACAACAGTAATCATAAGGGTAGGAAGAACTTTTACCTGCCAAGCCGCGCAATGGATATGAGCTACTTAAGCTATGAAGACCTCCACTGGCCACTGTAAACTTAGTACCTGAATGCCTGAAAACATAGAAATGCAACATTACCATTACCAAAGGACCAAGCTAGCCAAATGGGAATTTGAATGAAAGAAAATATAAGACCCTTACCGGAGATTAGGCAGAGTTAAGTGTTCAAGCAATTGTCGTTGAATGTGGGTAGCTGAAGACAATCATCGATGGAGCACCACAGTCAAGGAATGGAGGACATCTCGCCAGCATATGGAGGGAATCCTGAAGACTTATCTCACCAAGCCCAACAGGACAACTTATGTCATATACATAATAGAACTACATAAGATTTAAAAACAAAAACTAACCCTCATACTGCGAATTTAGGATTACATTAATGTATACAGATATTGTATTAATGTACCACAGTGTATTATATAAATGCATATCCTTTGTAATATTCTGAAGTGTGTGCATTGCAATTATGTTGAATATTAATTTAAAAAAGAAAATTGATGCATATTAGAGAAATGTGACAAGTGGTATTAGAGCTAACTTAGGTTACAAAACTAAGGCCTCTGGAAACTAATAACTGAAAAGTGTTGTGAATTATATAGTAAAGAAGTAGGAGCAGCTACTATGAGGATAACATGCAACACACTGCATGTACCCATGATAGGATGAGGACTTGCATCTTTTCCAAAAACCAACCCTGAAGTATGGGTGCAGATGGGTGAGGAACCCCACAACACTAATGCCACCATTCTGGAAACCATGCAAGAGTTGAAAGGTGAGATGCCCAGTTGAGGGAGGATAATTAAATACATATGCAGTAACAAGAGAAAACCATGAAGAGTTTGTCAGACAAACAAAGCCAACATTAGCCAATACCCATCCCAGAATATGGGCATATGACTAGAGAGCAAGAGTATCGCATGGAATATCTAGAGACAAAAGGAGGAGAAGAAAATCAAGAAGAAATATCTGTCAATGCTTTAGAACTGTTGGACACCTAATCCTAAAGGGTTAGCGTGGAAGCCGAATGGACAAAGCAGTCCAAGAGACCTTGGGATGTGAATCCCAATGGTCACCAAATGTACTATAAATGTATATTAGATTGTTAATAAAAATACACTGCATGCTTTATCTTTCTCATATGTTCTCCCTCACCATGTCTATTTAACATGGTATCAGAGCCATGATGTGTGGCCTATGTAGTTGCCTTGAATAGTGCTGGTCTATTTAATTCTGCCTGCCTGTTCTTCTGAATACCTCTGACTGTCATAAATGTTTAAAAGGAAAAAGAGCATCATTACACCTGCTCCTTTGTCCCACAGCTGAAGCTGCATACATGAATGTAACGTTTTCCTGCCTGAAGACTACGTACCTCACTCCTATGCTGGCGCTGTCTGCTGTGGTACCTGCCTGAAGACTGCGTACCTGACTCCTCTGGCGCCGCTGTCTGCTATGATAACGCCTCTAACTTGTCATTCATAACGCATTCTGAACCTGCAATGAGAACTTGCAATGAGAATTGCGGTAACGTATTCTGCAAAACTCTGAAGGTAACGTATGACACGCCTGACGCTACTGAGAATTGCGTAACGAAGGTAACGAAGGTAACATATCAATGAGAATTGCGTAGGGTATCTGAATTGAAACCTGCAATGCATGTGTTATCTTTACTATTGTTCTTGTAAATCTGAGTTGCCAATTCTCATGATAGTCCTCCATACATTGAGATGCACATCGACAATCACCTTATGGTTCTGAAATAAGCTTCAATCAGTCGTTGTTGAGGTATATTGAACATTGTTACCAATATTCGCGAGACTTTTCTATTTCCATGTTTGAATACAAGACATACCTTCAGAGTAAAACAACGGTTATTTTCAGTTCTCTAACAGAGATCTTCTCTGTCAATGACAACTAAACTCACTGGGCTGAAAGGCTAACCCTTGTTGATCCTAAACCAGGATGAATTTGCAGTTAGCACTTATACATGGTCGCTAAATCTCTCCAGAATATGACTGATCTGGCAACCATAGTCTAAACATTAAACTCAAGTTATACAAATTCCAGTATCAGAGGTTGATACCAGACAATTCAGGTAAAATGGGAGGTGGAAAATGAAGAGAGATGAAGGCGCTTGTCTCATATTCCATGTATTGATTTTGTTAAGAGAAACAGAACATTGGGTACTTGATATATATTTGTACCAGTGCAGAAGTATGCCAATTTTTCCCGATATAATTCTTAATGGTCACTGATCGGATGATCCAATACAATTTGTGGAGGAAATATCCTGACGACATATATTCACATCAAAGAGCAACTACTCTTTTCTAACTAGAAGTACCTTGAGCATGCACCATTCCGATTGCTGGTAAGTAGCAGAGAAGACGGCCACATGGACAGAGGCGCCTTCAATAGCGGCTTTTATTTGAGCAGGAAACTCGTGTCCAGGCTCCAATTCCTGCTCGTCTAAAAATACTTGCAATCGATAGCATTTGAGGCGATCGTAGAGACGGGCTGCGAAAATCATACTCTGCAGTTACAAGGCTTACTATTTAATTTCAGAAATCCATAGTTTGTATATTGTAAGAGTATCGCATCTAGCATATGGTTCTTCAGGTACACTGAACTCTAAATCTCAAGCATATGCAAAACTGAGATTTGGGAGTTTGGTTATCACGCTTGTAAACACGTTGTTCCTATATTTGTGCTTTTTTATTTTGGAAAAGAAGCTTCCTGGGAATATGATTTATCTCCTGTAACTTCTATACCTGGTTTATTTGAGGCGACCGTAGTGAGACTGTTTTCAGTGTCATCTTTTTGACCTTTTTCTTGTGGACATTTCACCCTTTTATTTCTCATACCAAGAAATTCTACACAGTACTTTTATGGTGCAGAGTATTGGCATTTTTGGTGGTCTCTCAAATCTTGAGGACTTTCACGTTTTTATCAACGCAGTTGCCTGGTCCTAATTATCACTGTCGCGAGGGGTCTAAGCTTGCTCGTCTTCCTTGTCCTGATGGTGTACTTGAAGTACTATTGATTAATTTTCCAAATGGAGTAATCTATGGTTGCAGCGATTTGATTTTTTCATCCCACATAATCTTCACACTAGTTTTTGTACTAACGTATCAAAAGTATGGAACAAAAAGGTGGATTAAACAGATAACCTGATTGGTGGCTGATATTCAAAGCCTTCTGATTATCGCTTCTCGCAAACACTACACTGTGGATGTTGTTGTTGCCTGGTATACTGTGAATTTGGTGGTCTAGTTTGTGGATCAGCAGCTGCCTGAAGATGGAACAGAATGTTCAGGTCCTGGGGGTTCAGCACCCTTAATGCCTTTAAATGGTAGTAAAGACAAGGACAACAGAACCAAAGAAGAACACCTTAAGCTCATGAATGGCAATTCAGGGGACTCACCTGATTGGAGACAAAGAACCCAGGTGAACGGGAAGCTACTAGAGGATGGAAGCCCCATTCTTACCGAAATTGTCATGAATGGGACTTGATCTATATTGATCATTTTATTTGGCCTGTCTGATGGAAGCCCCATTCTTACCGAAATTGTCATGAACGGGACTTGATCTATATTGATCATTTTATTTGGCCTGTCTTGTTTTGAGTTTGAACATGTATCAATCAGAGTTTAATTTTCTGGGATGTATTTAGGTATTCCTTGCTATCAGCAGAGTTAGCTACTCGATTATCAAAGTCGGATGCAATTGCAAGAGGCTGATGTGTTAAGGAAGGTCACAAAATTAGCAATTGTTCCTTTATCAATACAACACTTCTTTGCCTTGCTTCCTTGAAGGATATTGCTGAGTACTGTGAGTGATATTACTTTTCTGCATTAGTTGTGATCAGTTTTTAAGTGACATTGAAGAAAAATGGCCAGACTTGAAGATGCATTAAAGTTATTGAATATCCTAATTCATTCCATTGTTGATGAGATGGTCAAAGTTAACAAAGAAACTCTCTTTGACATCCAAACCTCTCTGCAAACTGCACATGAGAATATTGAGTTTTTGTAGCTTGAGACAAAGCTGCAGCAAGAAGAACTACAGTAATGGAGTCATCTTTCTGAACCTGTTTCTGTTCAGAAGATTGAAACTGACTCCCATAAACAGCAAGTTAATAATGAAGCAATTGTACATGCATATGCAGAAATTCAGTGTGCACTTCCCAAGCCCATCATCAGACCTTGGGAACAGCTTGTCCACAACAAGCACAAAACCGGTCTTGGATATGACAAGGACTTGTCCTTTCATATTCCAGACTATGCCAAGCCCATTCAATTTCAGAGTGTTGGATTCATTCATGACAGTTCATCTGCTCCTCATGACAGTTCGCCTCCAAATGTTCCAGACTCTGCCCCTCTTCCACAGCAGCAACAACAACAACAGATCGTGAAATGCCAACACTGTGATTGAGTTGGCCATCTGAAAGATCATTGTTTTTATCTTCATCCATGTAAGCACTGCCATAAAACCAGTTATTCTTCACACAGATGCTTCAGAAACAAACACCCTGCAAGAAAAAAGATTCATCTAGGATGGATCGCTTCTTGGCAATGGGCATCAACAGCCAAGAAGATATTTCAAACACATTTCAGAACTTGTTCCAGAATATTGAATAGTCTTGCAGTTGAGTTTTCTCCATCTTCTCACCTTGTATCTGACAGGGGGGGAAATGATGGTCATCTACAAGCTCAAATCCACATCAAGCGAGCCTGAGCCACAATATGCCACACTAGCTTCAAAGTTGTAGCCAGAGACAAAGATGCCTGAACATGCCTTCAGTTGGAAATTGAGAACACTTCCTCTAGCAGAAGACTCCAGCTTCTTGCTAGTTTTGGAAGAGTTCCAGGAATTTCATAAGCATTCCAGAGTTGTTGGTCATCGTTAAACCATCACAGGTTGAGACTTTCCTTTTACACGTTGAAGTTTTACCTTTTATGCGGGGTGAGGCCTCCCTTTTACGGTTGAAGGTTTCCCTCTTTAAAACAATAGGATCACTTCCTCTAGCAGAAGACTTACAACTTCTTGCCAAGTTTTGGAAGAGTTCCGGGAACTGCACTAAGCGTTCTAGTGTTGGTGGTCATCCTTAAACCACCGCCCTTTATACCAACATTTGATAGAGCACATTCAACCTAGTGTTGCCATGCAATTTTTGCACATTTTGTATTACACAACTCTTTTCTTGGACTCATACATAAACCTTCGATTAAGGGGGGGAATGTTGGACACTAACCTAAAGGGTTAAGCATGGAAGCCGAATGGACAAAGCAGTCCAAGAGACCTTGGGATGTGAATCCCAACGGTCACCAAATGTACTATAAATGTATATCAAATTGTTAATAAAAATACACTGCATGCTTTATCTTTCTCATATGTTCTCCCTCACCATGTTTGTTTAACAAGAACACAAAACACTAAAAAAATAAAGAATGGAACTACAGGGAGAATTTTGGAAAATACAACTGCCCTCTTCGATGGTGAGCAAGAAGTGGAAGCTAAAGCCTAGCTTATTAATATGAATGAGTATTTCTAGTTATATGAGTATGATCATAACTTAAAGGGTCATTTGCCTATTTTTCAATTACAAGGTAGAGCCACTCTCTGGTGGGAAGAGGTGAAGGCTATGTGGGGATTAAATGAACAAAACATAACATGGGAAAAGTTTTAAAGATATTTTAGGGAAAGATATCTTACTGAATGGTTTTATGATGAAAAATCAAAAGAGTTTTATGATCTAAGACTGTGAAAGCTGAAAATGGGTGAGTTCATTACAAATTTACATCCCTACTTTGGTAAGTTCCCTATATACGGGAATAAGAGGAAAATGTGCAGTGATTTATGAGTAGTCTGCCACTATTCATGAAGGAGTGTCTTGAATTCAATAACCCAAAAACTATGGATGAGGTTATACGAAAAGCCCATATTTGTTACCTACAAAGTAGACAAAAGGAGGATACAGGGAAAAGATGGAATGACAAAAAAGGAATTAAGTGTCATGTTGACAACAAGGGAAACAAATTTGTCTTGAATAAAGGACCCCACAAAAGGCAAGTAAACAAAAACCAGAATAGGAATCCAACTATATTTAAACTTCCTAATGAATCTAAAACCAATGAGTAGTGAGGAAAAACTAAGGTTGAATTGGCAACAAGACCTCCAGTGAAATGCTAGGGATGTGGATGACCACACTATGTCAAGACTTGTCCCAATCACAGAGGAAATGAACAGATCTCTCAAATCCAGGATGTATCCACTTTAGGAGAAGTGGCCAGGAGCATTCCAAAAATCAATGGTACCCTTGAAGACCATCAAGTGGAATATCAATCGACCATGGTGGCGACAATATTTTCAAAAGGGTACCATCATATCAGAATCAAGGAAGAAGACATAGCAAAGACAACTTTTATAACTCATTATGGACACTACAAGTTCATCGTGTTACCCTTTAGGCTGAAAAATGCCCCCACCACCTTCATGAGTCTCGTGAATGGTATATTCCATCCATATTTGTATAAATTTTTATTAATTTTTATTAATGATATACTAATTTATTCCTACAACGTAGAGGAGCATAAAGAGCATCTTTGAATAGTTCTTCACTCTTAGAGAATCCAAAATAGGCCACATTTCTGAATCTAGAATATAGGCCACATTATTACTAAGGATGGAATTGTTGTGGACAAAGAAAAAATAAAGACTATAATGGAATGGTCCATGCCCAAGGATGTGGCAGGTATAACATCATTCATGGGTCTGGCCAGGTATTGTAGGAGATTCATAGAGGGGTTTTCCAGAGTAGCATGCCCCAAAAACCTCCTTGCACAAAAAAGGGAAAGATTTCAAGTGGACAATGGAATGCCATAAAAGCTTCAACTAGCTTAAACATTTATTAAGCACCGCACCTATCTTGAGCATAGTGGACCTAGAAAAAGATCACGTAGTCTGCAAAAATGCTAGCAAGGAAGGGGTGGGTGGCATTTTAATGCAAGAAGGTGGGGTGATTGTATATGAATCTAGGAAACTAAAGGAGTATGAGCATAAGTATTCTACTTATGACTTAGAATTAACTGTTTTCATTCATGCACTAAAAATGTGGCGTCACTATCTTATGGGTAAGAAATTTCTCCTTATGAAGGATCACCACAGTTTAACCAACTATTTTAAGCAACTTACCTTTAATGCTAGGCATGCCAGATTGAGCAAATTTTTAATTGGTTTTTATTTCAAAATCAAGCATTTCAAGGGGAAAGAAAATCGAGGTGTGGATGCTTTAAGTCGAAAAGTACATTGTATTTATGAAATTTATTATAGTGAGGTATGGACTACCTTCCGCAAGTTGATCAAGGAAGCGGCCAAATGGGATCTAGAACATCAGTCCTTATGGCAGCAAGCTAAAGTTATGAAAAACTAGAAACAACAACTAGGATACGAAGTAAACTTGGAAGGTATGTTGATTTATAAAAGAAGGATACCTACCTAACCAAAAAGAAATTAAGGAATTAATTTTAAATGAATGTCATAAGATCCCATATGTAGGCCACCCTAGGTATCAAAAGCTGATTACTATGCTTAGAAAAGAATATTTTTTACCAGGCATGAAAAAGGATGTTTTTGAATATCTAAGACGTCATTTGGAATGTCAGCAAGTAAAAATAGAGCATAAACACCCAGCCGAGTTATTACAACCCCTACCCATTCTAGAATGGAATTGGGAAACCATTTCCATTGACTTCATCACAGGACTACCTAAATCCAAAAAGAAAAACGACTCGATAATGGTAGTAGTGGACAAGTTGAGAAAATATTATCATTTCATACCTGTGCAATCAACTTACAAGTTTGTTCAAATTGCTAATATATTCATGCAAAATATTTTCTGATTTCATGGATTTCCAAAGTGTATAATCTCTTATCACGATGTGAAGTTTACATCAGCTTTCTAGAAAGCCTTATTCGAAGGATTACACATGCAGTTGAATTCCAGTATAACATACCACCCTCAAACGGATGGAAAAACTAAGCGGGTGAATCAGGTGGTAGAGGACATGTTGCGTACTTATGTGATGCAACAACCCTCCAAATGGGAAGATTACCTGCACTTGGTAGAATTTTCTTATAACAATGGTTATCATACGTCATTGCAAATGAGCCCATTTGAAGTATTGTATGAACGCAAGTGTCGAACCCCTTAAATCTAGGCAAGACCGGAAGATAAGCTAATGTTAGGTCTGGAAATGCTAAAGGAGATGGGGAAAATGGTCAAAAGGGTTCGATCAAATTTAAAAGTAGCTCAAGATCGACAATAGAAATTTGCTGATCGAAAAAGGGATTTCTGAGAATTTCAAATATGGTATCACGTTTATGTAAAAGTATGACAAAAGAAAAGTACTTTCCAATGGAATGGTTTTGGAAAGTTGGCACCTCAATTTGGTGGCCCTTTTCATCCTTCAGCAAGAGTTGGACCAGTGGCTTATCATCTTGCCTTGCCTAGCCACATTTGTGTGCATAACGTTTTCCATGTTTTAGTGTTAAAAAAACATGTTTACGATCCTAAACATATAATTAATTGGCAGGATATACAAGTAAGTAAAAAAAACTGCCAAATTAAAGTATAAAAGGTTAGAAAGGAACTGACAAAAAAAAAATTGCTGACTGTAGGTCGAACCAGAAGTCGAGTTCCTAGTCGAACCATTGGTTATACTTGATCATAGAGAAGTAATGTTGCATAAACGAGATATCACCTAGGTTTGCAATGGCAACACTTTGGGCCAGCAGAGGCCACCTGGGAAGATGAACAGTTTATGAGGAAGGCCTTTCTGGGTCTATTTGCAGCAGAAAACATCGGGACGATGTTTTATTTTTAGGGGGGGGATGTGATGTCCTTCGAAAAGATGTAATTATTTTATTTACCATAGTAAAAACAAATACTGGATTTTATTATTCTTACAAACATTTGAATTAAGTATTTGAATTTTGTTAATTATGAATGGAAAACAAATGATTGAATGTTAACAAATCTTGTAACTCTTTCATATCAAGAAATTAGGAAAAGGTAGTTACCTAACTCTAACCACTTCCCTGTCTAATAATTCCCAAGTGATCAAGAGGGTAGTATGGAATACCTGAGAGAACAAATAGAGGAAGAAAAGGGAAGTGGACCTTGCTAAAAGAGGAGACAGAAAAAGAGATATGTCTGGTGAAGACTAGATAGTTGTTGATGTTGTAACAGATTAAGTTGTAAGGAAGCCCGATGTTGAGAGCAGAAGCTCGGGGGGAGGCTTGAACCTGAAGGCAAGCCTCATGGTTGGAAGGTTAAAATAGGAAAGCATAACTATGATTATAACAAATTAGTAGTCTTAAGGATTGGATACATGTATGCAGTTTAGATACCTAGCTTATTGTTGGTTTAGTTATTACATAGAACGATAATAATGATAGGAATTAGTGATTCTAGTATCTATATAAAAGTCTTGGTTATTACTCAAGAAAGAAGTAAATGAATATAAATGAAAACTCTAGAAAGACCTTGTAGACTGTAATGTTAAATTTAGTATATTCTAGCTCAGTGGAACAATAAACTACAGTATAGATAATTATTGTAAGAAAAACGAAAATTGAAATCAAAGGAACTGAAAATAGTATAGATATTCACTGTAAGCAAATGAAACCATAAGCAAAGGAACTGAAAAGATCTTATATGTATAAAATAATTCATTATGATTCAGTCTTCCATAATCAAGAATTAACTGAAACGTTAACATTTGTCGAGGAACAAAGTAATACAAAAGAAAATGGAAAATTGTAGCATTAACATAGTTTTGGAATAACCAGAATACCTCAGTTTTACAGATTAAATATTAGTGACTAGTACCCAAAGACTATCACAACTAAATATCACGAGAAGTACTCAAAAAGAAAACAAAACTTCGTAGCTGAAAAGACTATCGCAACAATAATAGTTGAGATAAATAATGGATTATCTTGTCTATGACGTGAGGGTTTGAGACTATTAGGAAATTTCCCAGACCCATCATTATTAATGAGTATACAACTATAATTTTCAAAGCACAGGAAATATGGTCAAACAATGAAATTAGGGACAGAGACATTCCCAAACAACTGTGCATGCGTAATAGAAAACAACCACTGATAAATTAGCAGAACTCCTTGAAGAATGTTAGAGAAAATATAGAATTCTACCAAATCTTTAACGATCTATTTCTTGGGTCGAAGGAGTCTTGTATAATTACCCTTAACTACTATTGGAGGCGCTATGAAATTTTCATGCCTCCACTGGTCAAATCAAAAAACTATGTTAAGGATCCACACTGATCTAGAGTGAGTAAAAACAATAGTCATAATATTTATATTTCGTCACAAAGTTTAACAATTCACATATGGAGAAAAACCACCAGAACAGAGAGGGTTTTAAAGCCCAACTCGAACCCATGAGGGTTTTACCAAAGAGAAAAACATATGTAGTTATACAAATAGATAAATTATAAAACGCTTGACCATTTACATATAAAGACAAAGAGAATATAAAAACCCTCGACAGTTTAAATATTTAAGAATAAATGTTCAAAATGCCATGAGGGCTGGTCAAACTTATAAATTTACAAATATTATAAGAGAAAATAGCTTTTAACTCTGAAACCTTGAGGATAGAACCTCATTAGAGTTAGCAATAGAAATTTCAAAATAAACCAGAGAAGGTAATCAACCCTCGAACAAACTCCCTTCTCTATGCCATTGTTCTAGAGTCGCCAAGGTCTTGATTCAATAACATACCCAGAAAATTGTTGGGACTATAATGCCTATCTTGGAAGAGCCCCAGGTAGAATGCCTTTTGTAGCTGGTTGGGTAGCCACAAACTTCGGAGAACACCTGCAACAAAAACATGAATCTCATCAGAAGTATTATTGTATAATTTGCAAGCGAGATTACCGAATAAAACCACAACAGTAATTGTAAGGGTAGGTAGAACTTTTACCTGCCAACCCGTGCAGGGGATATGAGCTACTTGAGTTGTGAAGACCTTCCCTAGCTATCACAAACTCAGTACCTGACTTCCTGAAAACATACCAACACAACATTCCCATTACCAGAGGTCTAAGCTAGCCAAAGGGAATTTGAATGATAGAAAACATAAGACCCTTACCAGAGATTAGGCAGAGTTAAGTGTTTAATCAATCACCGTTGAATGTGGGTAGGTGAAGATGATTGTCGATGGAGCACCACAGTGGAGGAAAGGAGGATATCTAACCAATATATGGAGGGAATCCTGAAGACTAATCCTGCCAAGCCCAACAGGACAACTTATGTCATATACATAATAGGACTAATAAAAAAAATAAAAAATAAAAAAAAAAAAACTAACCCTCGTACTGTCAGTTTAGGATTACATTAATGTATACAGATATTGTATTCATGTACCACAATGTATTATATAAATGCATATCCTTTGTAATATTCTGAAGTGTGTGCATTGAAATTATGTTGAATGTTAATTTTTAATTTTTTTTTATGCATATTAGAAATATGTGACAAGTGGTATCAGAGCTAACTCATGTTACAAAACTGAGGCCTCTATAAACTAATAAGTTAAAAGTGTTGTGACCTATATAGTAAAGAAGCAGGAGCAACTGCTATGAGGAGAATAGGAAAAACACCACATGTACCCATGACAGGACCAGGACCTATATCTTTTCTAGAAACCAACCCTAAAGTATGGGTGTAGCTGGATGAGGAACCTCGCAACACCAATGTGACCATTTTAGAAAATTTGCAAGAGTTGAAAGGTGAGATGGCCCGATTAAGGGCAGACAGTGAAAGACTTATGCAGGAACAAGAGAAAATCATGAAGAGTCTATCAGACAGAAAAAACCAGTGTCAGCTAATACCCAACCCAGAAGATGGGCATATGACCAGAGAGTAAGAGTGTCGAACGGAATATCTAGAGGCAGAAGGAGGAGAAGAAAATCAAGAATAAAAATCTGACAATGCTTCAGAACACAAAACTCTGAAGAAACAAAGAATAGAACAACAGGGAGAATTTCAGAAAATAAAAACACCCCGCTTCGATGGTGAGCAACAAGAGGCAGATGAAGCCTGGCTTATTTATATGAATACGTATTTACATATTTCCAGTTACATGAGTATGATCATAACATAAAGGTTCACCTGGCTATTTTTCAATTACAAGGGAAAGCCACTCTCTGGTGGGAACAGGTGAAGACTATGCGGGAAGTAAATGAACAAAACATAACATGGGAAAGTTTCAAATATATTTTAAGGAAATATATCTTACTGAATGGTTTTATGATGAAAAATCAAAGAGCTTCATAATCTAAGAATGGGACAATTGACAATGGATGAGTTCATTACAAAATTTACATCCCTACTTCGGTACATTCCTTATATACGGGAAGAAAAGACAAAGGTGCAATGATTTATGAGTAGTCCACCACAGTTCCTGAATGAGCGTCTTGAATTCAATAACCCGAAAACTATGGATGAGGTTATACAAAAAATTGGATTTGTTATCAACAAAGTAGAAAAAAGGGGGATACAGGAAAAATATGAAATGACAAAAAAGAAATTAAGTTTCCTGTTGGCAACGAGGGAAACAAATCTATCATGAATAAAGGACCCCACAAAGGACAAGTAAAGAGAAACAAGAATAGGAATCAAACAAAATTTAAACTCCCTAATGAATGTAAAACCAATGAGCAATCAGGCAAAAATGAGGTTGAATTAGCGGCAAGACCCCCGGTGCAATGTTCGGGATGTGGAGGACCACACTATGTCAAAAATGGTCCTAATCGCAGAGGCAATGAATAGATCTCTCAAATCCAGGAGGCATCCACTTTAGGAGAAGTGGCCAGGAGCATTCCAAAAATCAATGCTGCCCTTGAAGACAATCAAGTGGAATATCAACCGACCATGGTGGAATTCGAAGGTAAAAGTTTTGACCAAGCTATTGTTGTCTTAATTGATCTAGGAGCTACATTAAGTTATGTTAGTCCTAACATAGTTGATAATTGATGTTTACAAGCTGTCAAACTTTAAAATCCTTAATTAGTACATCTAGCCACAGGGGAAAAATAGCGAGTGTTGGCCAAGGTCAGCAGCTGCCCATTAGTAATAGTAGGTCAGTCCCTAATAACAGACCTGAATATCTTTCCCTTAGGATCTTATGATGTAGTTATAGGCATGGACTGGCTAGAGAAACATTATTCCCTCATAAATTGTAAGACAAAGGCTATGCACTATATAGATGAGGAGGGAAATAAGCAAGAGATGAAAGGCATTCTAAGGCCAATAAATTTAATACCCATAACAACCTCACAGTTAAAAAAGTGCATCAGAAAGGGATGTCAAATATATAAAATTTAGGTGGGTTGAGCTAACTCCAAGGAGAAATCTAGTTCTTTGGAAAACATACCTACAATACAGAAATTTCTGG
>APFE030527171.1:0-16995 GCA_000404065.3 Pinus taeda
CTTTTGATTCAGAATCAAAGGATATTAATTCATCGCAGCTACTTCGAAGATCAAAGAAGTTGATCTTTCCCTTCTTGTTTTTGTAGGTTATCTTCTTCTTTGAAGATTCCTTTTTCTTCTCAAGACAATGATTTGTTGTGTGTCCTTTCTTGTTGCAGTTGTAGCAGATTATTTCCTTACCTTTTGAAAACATTTTTGTGTGTTTGTAAGGCTTTTTCTTGAATTTTTTTTTATGGGAGCTCTTAGAAGGCTGGGAATTCTTCTTTGGATGCTTGTGCCTTCTTCTTCACCCCTCAGAATTGCCAGCTTTCCCAAGGTGCCATTGTTTGCAGAGTTGCTGGTATCCATGTGGCTTCTTGGGTTAGTAGCTGCACGGGCAATTTTCATCTGAGAGCAGAGCTCAACTATGATAGCTTTGACTACTTGCCTTATTACTCCAAATTTGTAGTATCCAACTTTACCTGGTAGTTTACTTACAATCACCGAAGAGACCCATTGTGGAAGAGAAGCTACAAAAATCTCTTTCCATTTAGGCTCATGAATTAAATCTGGAGACAAAGTATGCAACCTATGGAGAAACTAATTAAAATATTCATCAAAATGTTGCATATTATGCAAATTCATGGCTAGCAGAGTGATGGTAGTGATTTCATTGGTTATTTGGGGAAAACCAATGAAGTTGACAGTAATACCATACAGAAGACGCCCTATCATGTTGTTGACAAGAAGGTGAGTAACAGGGTCCATGTGAGTAGTGCCATCCTCATTTAGGACCACAACTTGTTCCAAAGAAGGAAGAAGGTTTGGTTCTTTTAACGTTTCGACTTTCAACCAGGCATCTATAGTGCCTTCAAACCTCCAATGATCCTTCTTGTAGCATTTACTGGACCAATGTCATCAGAAAGATAGGTTCTATAACAAACCAACATTGAATGCAGAACTGACATTACTTCTTCTTCTGTATAGTTATCAATGTTCCATGAATAAGTGGAATTTGTAGAGCAGTCTTTATGATATTCAGACTTCATTAAATCTCTACGGTCTGGTGCTGGATTCCAAGTTGTGTCCCACCTGGATCTGGAAGAGGTAGCATCAATTTGATTTTCAATCTTTTCTTCAGAATCATTAATGTCGAATTGTTCCTTGTCTTGTGTAGAAAAATTGTTTATACAAGCTTCAAGATCTTCAAGTTCTGGAGTTAATTCAATCTTATGAAGGCTTGTATCTACATCATCCTTATCTTCTGATGACTCTTCTGATGAAAGTTACAAACACGTATCTTTCTTTAATGTACATGAAAAGATTCTTGTTGACTCAGTCACCTCGACCTGATCTCGTGGTCTTTGTTTTACCAATTCTTCTACCATTCCTGATTATAGAAGAAATCCAATAGACAGGATCCCTAAATCTATTGAGATTCCTTCTGATGAAGAAATCATTGAATTTTTGAAGATTTTTAAGGGAATAGGTCCGTATAATCCAGAAGATGCTTGGAAAAAGAAGATGTTTAATTGGGACATCTACACACATGAAAAATAGCATCTCTACATGCAGGGAATCCTTCTCTTGGAAAATAAAGTTAGACAAAATTTCAATGAACAAAACACTGTTGCATGGAAAACATGGATGAAAGCAAAAAATTAATGGATATCATTTTATGAATGGTATTATCCTTCTGCAAGTTAGATAGAAGAATCTTTGATCAAACAATTCAGAAATGAAGCCAAGAAAAAAAAGGATCAAAGAACCAAAAAAATTGTAGAAAAAAAATTGGAGAAAAATTGTGTTAATATTCCTCCACCTTTGCAAGCCCCAGCCTTCAGTCCAAAAATCCAGAACATTCTATCTAAGCCTAATGTTCCAAAATCATTAATAGCTATCAGAGTTAAAGGAGAAGAACTGGTCAGAAATATATGCTCGCAGTTCCATGTAAATATGATTAGATCTAGAACTCCTAGCAAGCACAAATGGGAACTCCTTGATGGTTCTGTATTGGAGACAGAAACAAAGTTTCCACCTTGGAAAAATTTTGTTATTTAGAAACAGGATGGAAAAATGTACAAACTTCTTCCTTCCCATCCTGATGACAATTCACTTTCTGCCAAAGAGTCAGTAGCAACCACCAATAGGACTAATCTTGCACTATCCAGTTTGGAAAAATTTCTTAGAAATAAATTTGATTCAGTAGAAACTGCTTGTTCTGAAATGAAATTCATGCTTGGCAGGATTTTGCAAAAACAAGATTATAATACTGTCTATTTGAATGATAGTGTCAAAACTCTCACTGAGAATGATCAAACCATAGCTCAGAGTCTTGATAAGTTATCTTTACAGACAGAGAAGAAGATCCATGAAGTTGCTGTCGCTCATGGGAAAGAACTTGTTAAGGTGAACATTTTCCTTGACATCATCAAAAAACAAGTATGGACTGTCTCAATAGGGATAGAGTCACTGAAGAAAAAGCCTAGTGCAGAGGCATACAAATTAGCCACTCTGTTTTCAGGTCCAAAGCCTCCAGTCCCATACTCAATAACACCATCAGTGGAAAGTCTGATTAGAGCTCCTAGTGTAATAAACTTTCTGCCTCCTACTTCCACCCATCCTTATTCTCTCTTTTCTAATCCGAGTTTCTTTAGTTCATCTCCAAAAACACCAGAGAAATCCCCTAAAGAAGAAGAAACCACAGAATTCAAAGGAAGTGTTTTTGAGCCCTTAGAGCTCAATTTTAGATGAATGTCCTTGTATTTTATTCATTCTATCAATTAAAGAAAGGAAGAAAGCCATGGATGAAATGAATGATGTATTCATTAAAGCTAAGAGAATTATCACATGCCATCCTTTGGATTGAATCTAGTTAGGTTATATCATATAAACAATTTTAAGTTGTGCTAAAAAAGCCTCATGTAGATGAGGGTTTCATTTTAAGTAGTAATGAAGTGGAAATTTCTGGGCAATTTCTGGTTGCAACAATTTCAACATATTAGTTCTTTTAGATATGATGATTCAACAGTTCCCACTTATTCCTTATTGTGTACATTAATTAATATTCATGAAAAATTAGTGGCTACTTGCACCATAAGAGAAGTAGAAGAGATATTTTAATTCGGGTGCCATCCTTTTGGGTTGACTCATGTTTAATTATATACTTTAACTAGTAGTGAAGAAGCAATTTATGCACAATTAGTGGTGAATTATCTTTGCATGAATTTCAATGTGTTAGCTCATTTATATAAGATGCTTCAATGGTTGCAAACTAGTGTGAGATGAAAAACTAAAGTTGTTAAAAAATATTCAAGGCATAAAACTATATCTAACTTATATTTCCAAAAGTATGTAATGTAGTTCTTGATTAAAGGAGAGTTATGTGGGCAATTGTTTATAAAGACCTCAATTTGATTTTGAGGAGGTGTTTGAATTGGTATAGCATACACGTTGTGTTACACTGTTCGTGATGATAGTGTAATTCTTTTATATGAAATTATGATAAATCATGTTTATTTTAGTGTTTCATTGTTTTGTTAATTTTGCATTGGTATGTCATAGTACACATGAGTGATTAACAATATGCCACAATCGAATTGATAATTCATTGTAGACATGTTACTTGATTTATTTCTTTCCATACCCATAAGTATATGGATAAACGATGTTGTATGATTTTGTTTCACATTTGATTTGAAATAAAAATAGGTGCTAATGATATACATTTTAATTTGGGGTCAACAAAATTGGAATGTGTACATGTTTCAACAATCACACCAATGTCTAACGGTGATCATTATATATGAGTAGCTAGTATAGAATAGGAATAACTTAGCAGATTTTACAAAGTAATTGTTATGTGGATATATCCCTCTTGTGAACAAGAGCAATCTCCCTAGATCCTAGACAGAAACTAGAAGCAAACAGACAATCAAGCTAATTCCTTCCGTGAATCTATTTTTTCTTGAATCATAAGCTAATAAGGTGAGAAATGGAATTTCATACCCTATTCCAACATGCTTGATGAAGATACCCCTTTGTGATTTAGTGCATCTCCTCCATGCTTGAATCTAGACGTGCACATGTGGAAACAATAAAGGATCAAAGGCATATGTAGCATAAATGATTCAATAATTCAAACTAGTGATCAAGGAGACTAGTAACAAACATCATTCTAATGGAAAAATATAAATAACATCATTCCAATGGGAAAATATCAATAACATAAGCCATCCATGAAATTCATCAATTAATCCATTAAACAATGCAGTGAGAAGAAATGCTTGTTTGTATTAATTTCATAAACATAAAGGAGCTACAAAACCTGTGCCTTGATGTTGTGAAGCTCCTCCCATTGATATCAATCCTCTCCAAGAATGATAAACTCTCCAACCTGATTCCCTCAGCATAAACTTACTCTCCAAAACCTCCCTCAATTCCCCCACCTATGGCTTGATTAATATGCGAAAAGGAAGTAGTTTGAGATCCTTAGTCTAGGGATGAGATCCACTAAAAGAGGGATGAGGGATCCTTGAAGAACAGGAATTAGTTCCATAAAAAATGAGGTTAGGCTCGAATAAACATGAGTTCAAGGCTTTCTGCTGGGAATGATTCACCCAACAATGCTTCTATATCTCACATTTTATTTTTACTTTTTATTGATTTACGTGTGCAACTTTTAGTGGAAGACATGACATAGATATGCACAGTTTATAGTGGAAGAAAATGCACATGTGTAGATTCTCTTTAGAAAAACTACGCAGATGCTCAAAAACAAGTTTTTGTACCATGAGATCCATAAATTCCACTTTATTCAAGGCATATAAGTTGTTGACTTGCAAGGGAGTTCTTCATGACACTTAGATGGATGGCGAGAGATCCAAGTTTGATGATCATTTTCCTAATGTGACAAAATGATGTGTAGAAGATTTCCCCCTAAAGTGAAAAGTCAGAAAGGTTTGAGGACTAAAGTACTTTATCATATTAGAGATTGGATCGGAGATCATGGTTGGAAACCTACAACAATCAATCAAGGATTATAATGCAATATAACAATCATCACTGAAGTAGGCATTCCCATTCTCAGAACATAAAAGTCTTAGAGCACAGTACGAAAATACATCATGTCAAAGTAGATATACGATGGATGCAACCATCAAACATAAAACTCTATGTATACTCATGAACACAAAATTCCTCGCAACCTCGATGGATGAAACTAGATCCAGGGTCTTGATCTCCATCTCTCGATCCATAATATGAATCTATCCATGTGAGTAAATGTCTTAAAGTTGAACATTGTAGAAACCACTTAATTATAGGTCAATGATGTGAACCATTAAGAAGTGTGAGAGAAACCACCAATAATGATAATGGATCTCAAGGTACTCTCAGCACAATTTATAGAGTATGAAAAGATGATCTGAAGTTGAACACTCATATAATTATTTGATCGAAGGCCAATGATGAGAACATGTTGTCGAAGGCGAGAAAACTGGCATTAAGGCATGCAGCCTCAAAGTATTGAAGTTTTCTAGACGGACTTCCTAGATAATGAGCTAAAGTTGATAAGAATAAACCTGTTGTAGGAAATCCTATGACATGAAACACAATATCAAGTTTTAAATAAAATTTTGCAAGGACTGACTCAGGGATGGCTAACGTGATTGAAGGCTACAAATTGCTAGGTAATTTAAACTGAGGTTTAGACTTCTCTTATACATATTGGTGACATGGAAAAATGACTTGGCATCATTTGAATAAATTATAACACCCAAACCCAACTGAAGACTTTCAATAAGGTTCGATTGACTATGACACAAATGGATTCCCGAACCTAAACAAATATGTGACAGAGTATCATGTTCAAGAGTGACATACTGCCTAAAATACATGAAAAAAACTTTTCTTCTCAATTTTACCCCACCATTATTGGCAAGCACCTCTTTATTTTTTACAAGATTGAGAAGGATACCATATGAGTGTCTTGTAAGATCATCCTTCGGATGAGTCCATCGAAGTATTTTTAACAAACTCTAAGAAGGAATGGTCCGGTCTTGTCATGCTTAACGATTCATATATTGTTTAATTTTTATGACTCCAATAAACAAGTAATTTAGTGTCATTTTATTTTAAGAGTTTGAAAAAGACACAAAAAGGAAACTCATTCAGTTCTTTTACTGTAAAATTTTAACGACCCCGGAGAAAGTAAAGCTCGACATTTTTCACTTTTAGGGAGTCAGAAGAAAAACATAAGTAAATTCCCTCATGTTATTTTTCGTACATTTAGTCTCTCAGGTCCGAAAAAGGATAAAATAATATAAAAGAGAACTCTATTAACCATGTTTGATCAATGTATACCTTTTTTGTAAATAGACCAGTTTAGTTCATAAAAGGGGTAAACTTATATTGAGTGGACGGTTTCTCATTTACTTTAACGAGTTCGAACAATCAAGTGCAAGACAATATTTTCATGTTTTAAGAGTCTAAAAAGGGCTTAAAAGAGGACTCTTTGGGTTCTCTTTATCATCAATTTTAACAAGTTCGAAAAAGTGATAAAAATATACTAATCTTATCGAATTTCAATTTAATTAACGAGCAGGAAAAGATGGAAAGAACTCGGTATTTTCATGTATGTTTTACGACCATGCAAATATAGAAAAAGGAGCTCAGGATTTTCATGAGTTTAACGAGTCTTGAAAATAATAACCAAAATTGACTTGATATAGGTTTCATTTTTACACAAGCTTGAAACATAGGAAAACGTTGCTTGAGAATGGTTTCATTTTTACACAAGCTTGAAACAGAGAAAATTGTGTTTGGGATAAGTTTTCATGCCCCCATCATAATGACTGCAAGGGAACATGCCCCGTAGTGTCGTTTCATTCACCTGAGTAGACTATTGGTTACTAATATTTGGATGAAATAAATGTTCATTTACGAGATCAGATGAAAAATTTGACTCAATTAGGGGAGGTTTTGTTTAATTTTTTAACGAGGTTGGCACAGTGAAAGTTCTATCCTCATATGACCTTTTTCATTTTTTAATGAGGTTGACACAATAAAAGAACTATCCTCAAGAGACCTATTTCATTTTTTAATGAGGTTGACATAGGAAAATAACCATCCTCATAAAGAGCTATTTCATTTTTTAAAGAGGTTGACATAGGAAAAGAACCATCCTCATATTCCCTGTCTCATTTTTTAATGAGGTTGACACAGTAAAAGAACTATCCTCATGAGACCTATTGTATTTTTTAACAAGGTTTACATAGGAAAATAACCATCCTCATAAAGAGTTATTTCATTTTTTAAAGAGGTTGATATAGGAAAAGAACCATCCTCATAAGACCTAGTTTCGTTTTTTAACGAGGTTGACATACCAAGGAACCTCGTTAAGGACATACCAAGGAACCTTGTTAGGGAGGTTCCTTGGTACGTGTTTCTGGAAGGAACACATGCCAAGGGACATACCTCAATCATGGCTTCCAATAGATCTTCATCAGATGGAAGAACAACTCTTTGGAAGGAACACATGTGAAGGGGATCAATAGGGATAAGAAAATCATATTCAAATTCCCCCATTTATGTTCTAACCATGTCAGCTACGAGATCTAAGTCAAAAGAAGTTGAGCAAATAGTGAGAGGCTCGCCTACATTGGTAACTAAAAACATGAGACAGGTTGCCACATAATTAACCCATGGCGGGTTAGGTACCACTTCCATATAAGGAACATTCAGGGGTGTCTCATGTCTGGTAGTCGAAGCGAGATCAACGTATGAAAGTTGATCAACTGTCACAATTTTTCCATTGTGAGGGAAGAACATCATGCGAAAGAGTGTCAATATGACAAATTTCATGGCATAGACATAGTCTTGCCTGAGGAGAAAATTAAAATCTAGGGGACCTTGGACTACCATAAGATAAATACAAACATTTTTACCTTATAGAGTAATAGGTAACCTAGGAAGGATCCCTAACAGTTCACTAACAATTATATTAAAAGATAACATGTTTTGAGTAACAAACACAAGCTGAGGGAAGCCCAAAGCTTTCCAAGTAGTTGAGAATAAAACATTGACATAAGCACCTTCATCTACATTTTTTTGTCGCAAATTCTTACCATAAGCCTTCACAATGATTTGGAAAGAGGTGGAATAAGGAGGACAAGGTTCTATCATTCTACTCCAATCAAAAGAAATAGCCTCATTACTTGGATGGGGTTCAAAAGAAACAAATGAAATCCCCCCATATGTAAAATAATTTGAGATAACATGAAGAACCTCAGCGGTATGAATTTCACTCTCTAAAGTGAGAGTGGGATTGACCGAAGATGGAATCAATTCGACCACTTGATCAACAAATAGTCCACAAACCTGGGTGATACATGTTTCACCCTCCAAAGGGAGAGTGGGATTGACTATACTTGGATTTAGATCAATAACATTGTCAACTAACAGTGGGGGGGGTGGGCCAATATGTTGTAATTAGTTGGAAGTTGTTGTTGTGAAACAAGATTTTTTTAAACAATTTTGAGGATTCATCCATGTGAGGGCAAAGGTGACTTTTATGAGCCCCTTTGCATAACCTACAAGGAAACCCGACCTTAATATTTTTCCTTGGAATCTGAGAATCACTAGTTGATGGATCAACATTAAGTTGATATGAATTATATGACCATACTTCCAAAACCTTAGGAATACCAAGACAATTGATAAGGAAGTGGTCACCCTTACAAAGATTGCAAGGGTATTTTGTCTTACAATGCATTGTAGAAGTTCCCTCGAAATTACCCATACTTACAACCATGGTTCGTTGGTTGACATATTTCTTATCTAACTTCTTCTTCTTCTTCCCTTTATTCTTCTTCTTAGTCATGTGTTTACTAGCATTAAGTATTTTACCAAGCGAAGAAGAAGAAAGGGAGGAGGCCATGTTGGTTCAAAAAGGTAAAGGATCAACAATAGGTTGTTGATGTGAGATGGTGAACTTGGTTGAGGTGAAAAACTCAATTGAGTTGGTACAATTGGAGTATTTGGAATTAAAGAAGTTGATAATAGCCATATAGGTAAACCTATCGTGAATCTAGGAAGTGATAATGTAGCCATATAAGGAGGACCAACAATTTCAAAATTGGGGAGAGGATTAGGGTTCGCGGTAAAAGGGAGGTTTTCATCAGTAAATTTTGGCATTTTTTCCATTAGATTCAATCCAAATTAGTTTAGTTTTTAATATTAACAATTAAAAAATCACAATCCACACCTAAGGTTTGTAAAAAGTAAAAACAAACAAGAAAACACACGTTAAAGGATCTAGGGCTTCAAACCATACAAACTAACTTGTCATATAGATCAATAATTACTAGTTGGTGATGAAATCCAACATCGCAGAGATCAAAGTGATTTTTTTTATAAATATGAGTGTTTGGAACCAATTACATTGAAAACCTGCTTAATGAAATAGTATGGTTCAAGTAACTTTGTGTATTCCATCTCAAGTAAATATTACCCTCTAAAAAGTCCAAGTGAGTCTAGTCAACGTTTGTTCCAAGTACAACAGGACCTTCCCTCTGTTGTGACCTCAAGTAATATCCCTAGGATTGTGGTCACTAAGGTTGCAAACTACAACAATTCTTCCTGGGGGACATTCATAAATTAGACATACACGCAAGGGCAGAGTAATAAAGCTCAATCTCATTGAAAGCTCCTCAACGTGGTTAATTGGAGGTTTACTTTCAAGTGACCCCATGTACCTTTTGGCACCGTTGTAATGCGTGAAAATCACTCTATCATAGAAAATGAAGTGGGTACAGTCACTTCACCAGATTTGACATGATTTCGTGCTTAACTCATGTATAAGAAGAGCTTCCCAGAGAAGAACTGAAATAATTGGATTTCTCTCCCTAACTCAAGATTTTATTATTTGTCTGTAGCTTTGGAAAGTTTACTCACTTTCCTATTCCAAATCCATACAACCTAATCTAGAATAGGTGGAAAGAGCCCTAAAAATAATAAAAATTCTGGATGAATTCTATTAACATTGTGTTATTAAGTTGTTATTTACTCAAAGGGTAAATAGATGTGAAACTGATGGTATTATGACTTGACTCAAAACTCGAATGTATCAAATATGAAATTTGTATTCTTTTCATTTCAATGAATTCTAGCTAGAGTAAGTTATTAGGTTCTTCATTAAAATATTAACTCCAAAATGTACCACTTCTAATTTTTCAATGCAATTCAAAACTCTAAGTTGCAAACCATGCAATGTAATCTATGCACAATTTTCTTGAAAACTATGGAAATGTAATCTATGCATAATTTCTGAGAACACTATGCAAATGTAATCTACACACAATTTCTATTCATGAAATGAGAATTCTTACCATGCAAATGTAATCAATGCAAGATAATTATTCAAAACAAACACAAAATGATTTCAAAGTAGCGAAATAACATCAAGACTATTTCGATTCACTAATCCCACTAAAGAACAAATCAAGTGTAAATAAAGTAAATTGGGTGAAAATTCCAAAAAAAAAAAAAAAACACTCAAAGGTGATTAAAACTTAGACAAATTAGCCCCTCCCAATGACTGAGGGATAAATCTTTTGCAAAAACAAAAGAAAGAATATGCAAAAATTGTTAAGAAACTAAGACAAATCTTTCAGCAATGACCAAAGGAATTCAAATTCAAAAAACCCAAAGAAATCCTTAAAATTAAAATTCTTGAATGAATGTTATGAAATCAACACTTAAAGTGTAATTCTGATTAAAGTTCAGTACTGGAATAAAAATGACTCTTGTTTTCAATGTAGCACAAGAAGCGCATCTCATCAAAACACTAATTCTTGAGAAGCCCTACCTTTCAATCCTTGAAAATGAAAGAATCTCAAGAAAAATCCTTCACAACACTCGATCAAACACTTAGAGACTAACTACAGTCATAGACAAATGTAATGAAACCTTAAAAAACAAAAATTCAGACTTTAATGAGAGGAAAAGCTATTCTTTCAAAAAATTCTTTGAGTATGCGTAGGTAGACATTATAGTACAATGCACATATGCATTGATTCTAAAGGTAATTTGCGAAGATATGTGCTCTGTTTCTAAATAGAAACCGCATAGGTTGAGATTCGAGAAACTTAAAGAAAAAATAAAAAAGTATCCAAACAAATCAAAAAATCTGAAAGATCATTAACTTGTCAGGAATCAGATAAAGCTATCAAAAAATGTTCGAGAATAAAAAACAAGGAGATGGAATAGAACAAGGCATTCCCTAGTAGAGTTGCCAATATGTTATGTGGATAAATCCCTCTTGCAAACAAGAGTGATCTCCCTAGATCCTAAATGGGAACTAGAAACAAACAGACAATCAAGCTAATTCCTTCCCTTAATCTATCTTTTCTTGAATCATAAGCTAATAAGGTGAGAAATCTAAATTCATACCTTATTACAACATTCTTGATGAAGATCCCCCTTTATGCTTCATTTCAACTCCTCCATGTTTGAATCTAGACCTGCACACATGAATACAACAAAGGATCAAAGGCATATGTAGCATAAATGATTCAATAATTCAAACTAGTTATCAAGGAGACAAGTAACAAACATCATTCCAATGGAAAAATATAAATAACATCATTCCAATGGAAAAATGTTAATGACATAAACCATCCATCGAATTCATCAACTAATCCATTGAACAATGCAATGAGAAGAAATGCTTGTTTGTATTAATTTCATAAACATAAAGGAGCTACAAAACATGTGCCTTGATGTTGTGAAGCTTCTCCCATTGATTTCAATCCTCTCCAACAATGATAAAATCTCCAACCTAATTCCCTTAGCATAAACTTACTCTCAGCAGCCTCCCTCAATTCCCCCACTTATGGCTTGATTAATAGGCCAAAAGGAAGTAATTTCAGATCCTTAGTCCAAGGATGAGATCCACTAAAAGATGGATGAGGGCTCCTTGAAGAATAGGAATTAGTTCCATAAAAAATGAGGATAGGCTCGAATAAGCATGATTTCAAGGCTTTCAGTTAGGAATGATTTTCCCAACAATGCTTTTAGATCTCACTTTTTATTTATACTTTTTTATTGATTTACCTACGCAGGTTTTAGTGGAAAAAAGAGTGTAGATCAACGTAATTTATAGTGGAAGAAACTGCACATGTGTGGATTCTCTTCAGAAAAGCTACACAGATGCAAAAAAATAGGGTTTTGTACCATGAGATCCATAAATTCGACTTTATTCAAGGTATATAAGTTGTTGACTCGCAAGGGAGTGCTTCATGACACTTATATGGATGTCGAGAGATCTAGTTTTGATGATCATTTTCCTAATGCGACAAAATGATCTGTAACATTAATATGCCCATAGTTTCATTGGTCAGGTGTTTATCATGCAGTTCTTAGCACCCATGTTTCCAACACATGTTTGATTTTTTCTCGAGGGGAATTGGTACGAAATATTTTCTCTAAAGTGCTATGTTGGGTTGTCATTATACTAGTTACAATGTGTCAATGATTTCCTCTCCAAGTTGTGCATTTGTCATTTTGTTAGTTGCATCACATGAGAAATTCCTCTGCAAGCTATGTCATGGCGTCTAGCGTGTAAGAGCTTATTAGCAAAATTAGCAACCACTACACCTTATTTGTTATTGTAAGTAATATGCAAAGAAGTCATTTTCAAAAGCATGGGCAAAGCTTGTAGTATGTGAATGCTGAAATAAGTTAACAATATATATTACAACCATGTAGTACTTAGGTCTACCCATTTGTAATTATTTGAGAAATTTTTACTTTTATTTTCCTCCTAAATTTATTTTATATTGAATTTTTCTAGCAACATAATGTTGTTATGGGTTTATGTGACACTAGGTTGAGTTTAGATATTGATTGGAATTTTTTTTTAATATATGTGATTCTCAACGATGATCTCTACCCTTAAAATTTACAGGTGAAACATTGTGGATACTAAACTTTGTAGAAACTAACCATATTATATCTTATAAATAATATAAACATACTCATAAATATAATGCCTAATGATATATATTATATATATTATGATATATAATAATACTATATTAAATTTTTTTAACAAATATAGTAATTTAATATAATGGCATATAATATTCAAAATCCAAGTATTATTATAACCATACACAAATTGGAATGAAAAATTTACAAAAATATCAATTTAATGAAAATATGTAACTCTTTTAGTTATTGTATTTTCCTGCAACTCTTGGGCGTGGCTTTGATGGCTTGTTCAAATATTATTACTAATCCCTTTTAGTTGTGTTGTTGATTTTGCATCATGGGATTTATTCTCCAGTGTGATGTTAGAGTGACATTTAGAAGTAAGTTAAATGTCGAGAAATTTTTTTTTTTTGAGTTGAAATAGTTTGCGAAGAGCGTGTTTTCAAAGTTGCCTATGATAGTTGTGGTTTTACAATTTTTTTTAATGAAGAAAAGCATTATGATAAATTGATTTAGATATCAAAAACATAAATTACCTACAAAATATATTTCGTTGCAGTTGACTTCTAAATCTAATTGTCTGTTGTAAAAAGACCAAAAGAAAATTTATACATGTATAAATTTCTTCCAATCCATTTAAATATAGGTATGAAGAGATACAATGAAATTGAAAAGCCCTATTGAGTGATGTATATTTATAGGAAAATGGGTAAATTATTACATAACTAATCATGCTCTATTATGGTTTCTCATGTGTCTTTCATGAGGGTGGAAAATAAGATGATGTCAGGTGATCCAGTTGTGTTGATTGATAATTAATTGACCTTGCAACAAGAATGTGTTAGGTAACTTTAATAAGGTTACCCCATATCTAAAATAGGCTAGGAAATTATTAGAACAGAATAACAGGACAATTTTTTCACTTTATTCAAGTATAAATGCATCATCCATCTAGATATACACATATGTTGTTAATGTATGTATTCTATGTTATCTCTTGTCTTTGTCATCTATATCCATATTGTGTTGTTCATCTTGCTAATTTTCCTTTCTCCCAAATTTATTGACTTAGAGATGTTGGAGTTGCATAGATGAATTGAGGTAGAGATAGACTAGTGAATTTGAGAAGTATCAAATATTTTGAGACTGAGTTGGAAGAAGAATGGACCTCATGGTAGAAGCACAAACATAAGTTTTCTCAGATAACTTAACAATAGAGTAGTGTGCAGTGTGCATATTCAGGAGGCCAGATTTTTCCTTTCCATGTTCAATTTTTAAGGAGTAGTTATGTTTTTCTTATCATGGAGTGATACATCATAGTGAGTTAGAAATTCCTTGAAGCGTGTTTGCTAAAGTATCAATGGAAGATTCTATGTTACCTATGAAAAGGGGAAGTATAGATGTAGTTCTAGAACAACATAACCTATTTCATTTAAACAATTTTGGATATACTATAGGAGATTTCCTATTTGATGTTATATGAATTCTATTGAATTTTAGATACATGTAAACTGAATGAAGAGAAGGAACGATGCAACATTTTAGGAATTGATTAGAGCAATGGGACACTGAAGTAGTATTATCTTATCAAGATGAATTTAACATAGTTGCAATGATAGACACTATGGTATAAATAACTCAAATCAACATTTGGAGAAAATGAGAAAATTAGTTTCAAATTCTATAAATATTGGGCAAAGGGGACTATGGGGGTCATATTTTGCATATATTGGTTATTGAATTGGCTAAAAATTTTGATAATAATTTGGTCAAAACAAGAATATGTTAGGTCCCTATAATACTAGTGATTACCCCATTACTATTGTAGTTGTATCTCTTATTAATATTTTTTTGTGCCCATATTGTCCCCATATTGTTATTACTCTGCCCCATAGAACCCCTCTATTGTTATTTTTGTGGCTTTATATTATTATTGTTAGGTCGGCTGGGTTATATTGTGACTCCTTAGACTCCTATATATAAAAAGGAGGTTTTGTCATTTGAATCATCGAAGAATTGTTCATTTGTGTAATGTAAAGGAGGTTGCCCCCTCGAAGAGGTTGAATTATAAGGCATTCAACTATCTTTTCTATCTTTTTGTGAGCTAGTTTCATAACATTTGGTATTAGAGCTTTGGATTCTAGTGTTTCGTTGCTCCAAATAAGTGATCATGGTATTTTCGCTCTAAATTTTTTTTTGCGATGTTTCAGAAGCTAAAAAAAAACCCATTTGAAAAGAAATCGCATTGAACCTTAGGTCCAAATTTCAGAGCTTTTCGCCACTATAGTTGCAAATATGATCTGAGGAAGTTTGGTCTTTTTGTAGGACTCCTGAATTACATTCCAAACAGGTGACCTAGGGAAAATCGTCATAACTTTCTCTCTGAGCATCAAATTGAAATTTCATAAGAAGGTACAGAAAGAGGACAGACTGTAGTTTCTTGTATATATTTTTTAGAGAAAAAGGTCGAAACAGTGACTCGTGGCACATCATACAAGTTCACTCTACTGAAATAGTCTATAATCAGGTCACTATGGGAGATTTGGCATAACTCTTCCTTGGAGAATCCAATTTGGATCAGACTGGTGGCATTGGAAAGCAGACACAGAGGGCTACTGTAGGTCACAATTTCAGAACTGGATGATCTAAAATTACAGAAATACATCAGATTCAACATCAAGCTCCTACAAAGTGAGAAAAGGTGTGTAGTTTTTTTTAAATTTTTGCATAAGCTTGGTTTGAAAAATTAGTTTGAAGGAATTCAAAGGGCATAGTAAAGCATTATTATTGGTAATTGGTGCCCCGAGGAAAGAAAATGAAAACACCTAGTAAGCAACCTGAAATATCTAGCATGACTCATGAAGAAGAGGAAGAAATGCAACATGATATATCAAAATTATGAGACCAATTGCAACAAGTGTCACTTGCACAAAAAGGAACAGAATCTAAGATGGATGGTTTAAAGAAAGATGTAGAAGCTAAGATGGTTGGTTTAAAGAAAGACATAGAAGCTAATATGGACGATTTGAATATAGATTTGAAGAAAGACATGGAAGATTTGAAGACAGGCATGGAAGATTTGAAGACAGCTTTAACAAAGTTTCTACAAGAAATGCTTACTAATGGTGAAAGGGTAGTAAAGGAAACTCATGATGAGAAAATAAGAAATGTTAATCATGATTTCATAGACTCTAATGTTGGATTAAAGACCCACCATATTCAAAAAATCGATATGAGGAAGTTTGATGGCTAGGATCCCGCAACATGGATATTACAGATGGAGCAATTTTTCGATCTCAATAATGTGCAAAACACACAAAAGGTACGTATTGCAGCTTTATATTTGGAACCAAATCAGTTTGTATGGTATCAATGGCTTTGCTGTCGTAAACAAAGTATCACTTAGGCAATTTTTACAGAAGAATCGACAACACATTATGAGGATACAAAAAGCAACACTTTTTTTAGCCAATTGATAAGTCTCAAACAAAAGGGTTCAATAACGGAGCACATTGAGGAGTTCCAAAAATTGAACATAAGGGTAAAAAATATTCCAGAGGAGCATAGGATTGATGTGTTCATAGGGACTTTAAAGGATAATATCCAACATGATGTTCGCCTTTGGGAACCTGATTCATTAGAGAAGGCATTCAGGTTAGCATGAAAAATGGAAAGCAAAATTATGGCAACGAGGAAGCATACCACTCACATCTATAAAGACGGAAGTGGTGTTGCCACTAGTCTTCCATAACCTATAAGGTTGACACCACAACAATTGGAAGAAAAAAGAGCAAAAGGCTTTGTTACAGTTGTGATAGCAAATACACTAAAGGTCATAAGTGTGCTGAGAAGAAATTATTCTACATAGATTGTGAAGAGGAAGAAGAAAAGGAGCAAGAAAGGTCAAAAGAAGAGATATACTCCAGGAACAAAGCCTAGATGAAGAACAAATGAATCCGACCATATCTTGTAATGCATTGGTGGGAATTACAACTCCTCGAACCATCAAGATAGAAGGACAAA